>JXCR01143899.1:349490-361064 GCA_002079205.1 Phalaenopsis hybrid cultivar
TTTTATCAGGATCTACTTCCATACCATTTTCTGATATTTGATGATCTAGTACAATTCCTCCTGCTACCATAAATTGACATTTTTCCCAATTAAGGACTAAATTTTTTTCTTCACAGTGCTTAAGAATTTTAGATAAATGTTCTAAACATGAGTCAAATGAAGTTATAAACACTGAAAAATCATCCTTAAATAATTCAATCCCTTTTTGAATTAAATTACAAAAAATTGTCATCATGCATCTTTGAAATGTAGCAGGGGCATTACATAAACCAAAGGGCATCCTTCTAAAAGCAAAAGTATTATAAGGACTGGTAAAAGTTGTTTCTCTTAATCCTCAGAAGATATTTATATTTGGTGATAACTAATTTACCCATCTAGAAAATAGAAGTATTTATGCCCAGCTAGTTTATCGAGCATTTGATCTAGAAAGGGTAATGGAAAATGATCTTTCCTAGTTGCAAGATTTAATTTTCTATAATCAATGCATATTTGTCACCCTGTAACTTGCCTAATAAGTATTAATTCAATATTTTCATTCACAGTTACAGTTACTCCTCCTTTCTCAGGAACGCAGTGAATTGGACTAACCAATGCACTATCTGAAATATGATAGATAATTCCAGCATCTTACCACTTTAAAATTTTTTTCTTAACAATTTATTTCATAACAGGATTTAGTCTCCTTTGAGGATCAACCCTGGGTTTGCAGTTCTCTTCCATATGAATTCTATGCATACAAATTGAAGGACTGATTCCTTTAATATCAACATTTGTCCATCCAAAGGCTTTCTTAAAAATTTTCCAAATTTTCATCAACCTTTCTTCTTCTTCCATCGTTAATTTTGAGGAATTTATAACTTGTAAAGTAGAGGAATCTCCTAAAATGGTATATTTTAAATGTTCAGGAAGTAACTTCAACTCAAGTTCTGGAGGTTTTCCTATTAATTGACAAAATAATTTATCTCTGTCTATCGTGTCCAAAATTTCAAAACTTTCTCAAACATAGTTTGAATCTTCCTTAAAAAGTTCTTCACATCGATCTAATTCCTCTTCTTGCTTGTGTTCCAAATCTTTTTCTTTAGATTTTTCTTCATAAGTTGTTTTGAAATGAAATTCACTTAGATATCTTATAACATTCATCCTATAACATTCACCATCTTTACCTTTTGAAGGATATTTCATTGATCTTAAAATATTGAAAGTAACAGTTTGATCATTGACACACATTGTTAATTATTTTTTCTGCACATTTATCATTGCGCTTCTTGAGGCTAGGAAAGGCCTCCTAAAATGGTAGGTATCTCTTTATCTTCCTCCATATCTAGCATAATGAAATCAATAGGAAAGATAAATTGATCCACTTTCACTAGGACATCTTCTATAACTCCTTTAGGGTATGTTATCAAATGATTTTCTAACTGCAGAGTTACAGTAGTAGGGATTATTTCTCCTAATCCAAATCTTTTGAATATTGATAATGACATAAGGTTAATTCTTGCACCTAAATCAAATAAAGCTTTCCCATAAAATCTGTCTCCTATTATACTTGGAATTGTAAAGCTACCAGGATCTTTAAGCTTTTCAGGAAGCTTTTTCTGAATTATAATAATGCACTCCTCACTAAGTGAAGCAGTCTCATTATCTTCAAACATCCTTTTCCTATTGGGAATAACCTTCATAAACTTTACATAGCTTGTCATTTGTTCTAAAGCTTCAACAAATGGAATATTAATTGTAAGCTTCTTAAATATTTCCAAAAATTTTGAAAATTGCTTATCCAACTTCTGCTGACAAAGTATCTGAGAAAATTGAGGTGGTGGTTTTTCTAAATCAATTTTTTGTAGAGAAATAGGTCTCTCAGAATCTTTTGGAGCGTCCCCTTTTAATTCTTCAATTTCTTCTCTCTCCACTTCAATTTCTTTTTAAACCCTACATTCCAACTCTCTTCCACTTCTAAGTTGAACGACTTTTACTTGCTCTTTATTCTAGTCTTTTGGATTTGATTCAGTATTACTAAGAAGTGTTCTTTGGGATCTATTACTTAATTAATTTGTTATTTGCCCAAGTTTATTCTCAATATTTCTAATTGTAGCTCCTTGACTTTGTAATTGATTTCCCATTTGTTACACCACTTCTTCTATAGATAACTTATTCTCTTTAAATTATGTATTAATATTGAAACCTGGAGGATAAGTAGATCTATAATTATTATTCGCTTGATTATTCCAGTTTCCTAATGGGTTTACTTGGTTGTTCCCCCATTGCTAATTATTACCACCCGAATTGTTATTCCAGTTAAAGTTGGGATGGTTTTTCTAACCTGGGTTATAATAATTTGAATATGGGTTATTCTGCTTGTTATTTATGGAATTCAATGTTTCTAATGATGCTTAAAAATCTACCATTTGGCCTAATGAATTCTCTTCAATCATGGAAATTGGTTGAGGAAAATTCATTCCAAATTGGTCTAACTTCCTTGAAATTGCAGCAACTTGATTTGCTAACATATTAAATCATCAGATTCATGAATACTTGCTACTTTCTTAGGATTCATCTTCTCAGAATGCCATTGAAAATTGTTCTTAGCCATTTCTTCAATTAAAGAATAAGCGTCATGAAATGATTTTGACCTCAATGAACCACCAGCAGTGGCATCGATAATTGATCTAAGAGATCCAACTAATCCATTATAAAAAGTTTGAATTATTAACCAATTTGGGATAGCATGGTGTGGACACTTTCTTAAGAGTTCTTTAAATCTTTCCCATGATTCTTAAATAGATTACCATTCAAACTGATTAAAGGATGTAATATCATTTCTAAGCTTTACAGTTTTTGATGGTGGAAAATAATTAGCAAGGAATTTTTGTGCTAAATCACCCCAAGTTCTGATAGATCTAGGTGCTAACAAATTCCACCACATCATAGCTTTATCTCTCAGTGAGAAAGGAAATAACATAAGTCTTCTGACATCATCTGATACACCATTGTATGTAGCGCACAATTCTAGAAAATTGACAAGATGTAAATTTGGATCTTCAGTTGGTGATCCTCCAAACTGATTATTTAATATCAATTGGATAATAACAAGTTTAAGCTCAAATGAATTAGCCACTACAGTAGATTTTTAAATACTACAATGAAGTTCATCTATAGTAAGGTTGACATAATCTCTTAAAGGTCTAAACTCTTGATGAATTTCAGCATTTTGAACATTTTGACATAATCTCTTAAAGGTCTAAACTCTTGATGAATTTCAGCATTTTGAACATTTTGGTTTGCCATTTCCATAATTTTTGTAGATTTTTCAACATTATTAATTTTTTTGGTTTTTCTGATTTTTCTAACAGCTCTCTCTAGTTCAGAATTGTAGAACACTAGTCCTTCAGAACCTGAACTATGCATACACTAATATAAAATAAAATAAAATAAAACTAAACAAACACAAAATAAAATACAATAACTTAAAGTTTAAATAAGACTTTCTAAAAATAGAAATTTTCTTTTAAATTAATAGATTTTTTACAATTTTTGCTTTACTTCTCTGACAACGGCACCAAAAACTTGATCCCCGATAACTGCTTTTATGCAACAATATAATAATAATTTTGATTATATTTTTCACTTATATTTTCTTATTTCGCAACAAAACAAAAAACTTGATCCTGAAGAAAAATAAGAACTTAACTTTTAATTTATATATATTGGTATACTACGCAAGTGTACACATCGTTATCAAGTAATACAGGAATTTTTTATTAAGACCTGAATATCAAACCCACAGGGAAGATATGCAATATGCACTTTTTAGAAAAATTTTTATTTTTAAAAAGATAATTATTTAAACTAAGACGCTTTCGCAGTAAATAAAGTTTAAATATTTTTGGTAATTTTAATATTTTGACAAAAACAGTACAAACTTAAAACGTTAACTTGAGTTTTTGTAGAAGAAAAACACTAAATATGAAAATATCTTTCTTCTTATCATGAATTAGTACTAAGTATAGGAATTATATTGTGGAAGTATACATATTGTGTTGTGCCAAATAGGAGCAATAATATTCTTTATCCTTACTAGAGATGCTATAAAGAACATTGGTTAATTTAAAGTTTGAATATTTTTGAAGACCGGCTAGGCAGGGAAGATACTAGCTCTAACTTTAGAGTTCCCTTGATTCCCTCCACCTGGGGGCTAACATCTCGTATCAGAACCTAAAAGAATAAACCAAGTTGGGGGCTTTAACCTGTCACTTTAAAGTCCTCTAACTCTGCACCCTTCAATGAATATTTCCCTATTTATTTTCACTCAATCATATGAACTACATTCTCATTCATACAACCTCATGTGATTCTTCCAATTGTTGACTGAGATAATACCAGCCCGGTGCTTACATATTCTCACAACAAGTTTTAACATCTGGATTGGCCAAATCAAGAAGTAAATGAAGTACATAGATTTAAATCATGACAACTTCTTCCAACATTAAATATCAATACTCTCCATAACTTCCATCCAACACTTAATTACTATCATTTTAAGAAGAAAGATAAAGAAAAATACTCAAAATTCATGGAGAAAACAAAACCAGTAATCTAAAATAAAAGATAGAAATTTATCTCAAGTCCTCCACCAAACTCTTGATGTTCCTTTGATTCTCTTCTCTTTTACAACACTCTCAATATAAAACTAAAATAAAAAAGGATAAATATGTGGTGGAAAATCTCTCCAACTAACTCCCTAATTTTTGAACTTTCAATTCTTTTCTAGTACTTTCAGGACCTCTTTCAAAGTCCCAATCTTCTTTCTTTTATAATTCTCCAAAAGGTGCATTGGTATCTCTTCAAAATGTGTTTTGATTCGATGTATTTCTATAAGAGATGCATCCTTTCACAATAATTTTTGTCCATGGTGGTTGTAACTACCTATTAAGCCAATAGGTGCCTCAAAAACCTCTTTAAAATTTGCAAAAATAGAATTTACTCATCCAATAACTGCCACTGGCGCTTAAGCGCGGGGCCCCTAATGCTTAGGCGCTGCTCTCTCTATTCACCCGGTGCTTAGGCGCCAAAACACTTTTGCACATTTTTCACATATTTGCTCTAAATTTTATCCTTTTTCACTCCTTTAATCCTTTTTCACCTTTTTACCTATACATGAAAGAAAAACACAAAAATACCTTCCATTAAAGCACAATATCTCAAAAATAGGAATAAAAATGTGTCTAAAAACACTATATATTTTAGGCGTTCAAGTATCTACAAGGAACAAAGGACCACATGCTGACTCATAGAAGATCTAAAGATCTTGAAGTGATAGGATATTCAGATTCAGATTTTGTTCGATGTGTTGATACCAGAAAATCAACATTTGGCCATCTGTTTCTTTTGGCTGAAGGAGCGATCTCATGAAAAAGTGCAAAGCAGAATATCAGCTGCTTCCAATATGGAAGCTGAATTTGTGGCTTGCTTTGAAGCTACAATTTTGGTTTTATGGTTGTGGAATTTTATTTTAGGACTTGGAATTGTCAACATATTGCCAAGCCACTGAAAATTTATTATGATAACTCCGTAGCAGTCTTCTTTCCAAAAATGACAAGTATTCCAAATGTGCTAAACACGTGAAATTAAAATACCTTGCCGTAAAGGAAGAAGTTCATAAGCATAGGGTGTCAATTTAGCATATTAGCACCAATCTCATGATTGCAAATCCTTTGATGAAAGGGTTCCCTCCGAAGACATTTAACGAACATGTCGTGAGAATGGGCCTTACCAATGCCCTTTATTAGTTTTATGCTCTTGGTATTTTGCCACTTTGGGCTAAATTTTCTTGTTTCTGAAATTTATAAATCTTGTTTTTATCATTAGTGTACACTTTATGATGCGTGATGTTCAATTAGATTTATCTTTTAGTAGACATTATGAGACCATGATGTTAATTCTCATTATGCTATGTATGTAATTGATATTGTGATAGATGGAAGGGACTGTGTCAATAAATTGATGCAAAACTGTCATTATTCATATTAGATTCATACTTATTAAATAATTTATGATTTAACCAGTATAAAGAAGAATCCATCTTACATTTTGTGCAGTATGTTATGCACTATTAAAATTAAGTGATCCAAGTGAGAGAATAGAAAATTTTTATTTGTGGCTCACATTTATTTTAATAACTTATGAGATTTATTTTGATAACTTAAGTTATTTACTTCTTTAACTCATAATTTATGTCATAACTTATGATTACTTATGATATTTAATTTTGTAACTCATTATAACTTAAGTTATTAATTTTCTTAACTCATAAATTATGTCACAACTTATGACAACTTATGATATTTATTTTTGTAACTCATGATAACTTAAGTTATTTATTTTTTAAACTCATAACTTATGTCATAACTTATGATATTTATTTTTATAACTCATGTAATCCTTAAAATGAGTAGGGGTTACTAACTAATGTCATTGATTTTAATAATAAAAATCAATTAATTTATTAAATTATCATAAATCTTATTGGTTAGTAACTCCGTTGATGGATGGTGGTTAAATAGAGCATGATTCAGAGAATGGGTCCTCTCTCTTCCTAACACACCTCATACTTTTCTTTCCATAAAAAAGTACAAAAAGTTTTAAGGGATTAGAGATAGAAACTCCATTTTTTCAAGATCAAATTTTATCATCATGAATACAAGTATGTGTTACTTTATAATAAAAATGTAAAATTAATGAATTTAAAAGGTCTTGGCTACTATGTATTTTTAGAATTTGTGTCATAAATGTTAAACATGTATTTTTAACATATCATAGATGGTAAACATATGGATCTTTAAATCCCTTACTAGTCTAAGGCATTGTGATCCTCTTTCCCCAAGGTTTTTCATCATATCTATAAAATTCTTATTAATAAGCTCTTTAATAACTATGCTTATTTGTACTTTAAAGCTATAGTAAAGCGTCATTTTACTCTCTTAAGCTTTGTTAATAATTGCATTATCTTATGTAACAGATCTTTTAATTTGTTGAATCTCATTCAGAAGCTTCTTCAGAAATTGAAGAGTGGTCTCTTCATTAACAATTCAAATAGTAGATTTATACACGAAATGTTTTCTCCTCTTTCAATGATTTTATCTATTAAAAATCACTTTGCTTTTATTTTATATTCCATTCCTTTTAAATATTTAAGGACTCCACTTTACAAAGGCAAGAAATGAAATTTGTTTTGGATGGCATGCTTTCCTCCATTAGAAATAATCTTTCAAGTTGGGAATTCTCTTTTCATTTAATGGGAGTCGTATTATTTTAATTAGAAGGGTTCTATATTCCTTAACTATTTATCTTGTACAAACCTCTTTCACTTCTAAAAATATTTATAATAAAATTGAAATACTATTTTAACAAGTTTTTATGAGGCTCTAATTATTCTCATGAGACTATATATTGGTCTTTACATCCTAAAATATGCTTTTCTTATAATGAAGGTGGTATTGGGTGTAAATTCTCTCTCAGATCCGAGTCAATCCTTGCTCTAAATTTTTCGACAGCTATTTCATAGTGGAATTAGTCTTTTGGCAAAATTTATGAATAATAAATATTGTAAAATCAAACATCTTTCTGTTTTCTATTATCTCAAAAGTGACTCTTCTATTTGAAAATTCATGTGTAATGTTAAATGGGAAGCAAAATACCTTATCTTATAGGGTTAAGAAATGGGGGTTGATTAATAAAAGTTTCTTCTTCTAGTAAGAAAATTGTTTGATTTCTTCTTCCATTGATTCCCTTCTTAATTATCACTCCACGACGACTTCAAAAATTTATTGTTTACTTACAAATGGTAGTTAGAATATATACAGGAATTTAGTTTATTACCGACAGTAAAATACCGTCGATAATAATAGATAAATTGTAAGTAATATATTTACTGATGGTTTAACTACGACAAAGTTAACGTAGCAAAAATGCTTGTCGGTAATTAAATTACTGACATATTAATGATGATTTACATTAACTGATGGTTAACCGACATACCATAACCATCATTATAGATTTAAAAACATGTCATATTTAACTGTAGCTTGATTGTTAGTTACATAACCGATAGAAACGTCCGTAACAAAGGTTTTGTGGTTTCATCACTAAAGTATCACAGTTCTGTTGGTGAATTGTCGCCAAATTATTGGTTAATCAAAGGAATTTACCAATGGTTTTATCTAAAACAAATGTGGAACACTTCGCTCAGACGTTGCATTCTCAATAGACCTTCGAAAAACTATCGTTGGTTCGATAAATGTCGTAAAACTGTTTGTAATTCGTCAAAAATCTGTACCATAAAAAAATATAAAGTTCTCTTTCAATGCTACAATCTGCATACATATAATCGTAATAGATCAATCAAAATACAACAAAATGCCGTAAAAAAATAATTAACACATAAATCATATAAATAGATAAATAAAAATTGAATAAATGTACAACTGTATAATAAAATATTCAATATACAACCAAACAAAAAAATAACCTCTGCTTATCATTTTCATCATCCTGTATCCTCTCCTCATGATCATCATCCCACACCCCCATCCTGCATAGGCTCTTTCCATTTCTATACTTCCGAATGCAGCACGGCTTCGATCTCTGCCCTAATCTTTGATCCCAGGGTGACTACCTGGGTAGCAACCTGACAACACATCTCCTTTTTTTTGTGAAGTGGAAGTTGATGCATCAGATATGCTAGATGCAAGGAAGACATCATAGGTCGGCGCTTGGGACCCCAGCATATGGACCTTACCTTTCTTATTTCGGTCAAAAGCCTCACTCCAGAGGTCATACTTAGAAGGATCGTAAAATGTTCTTGAACCACATGTGGACTACTAAGATTGGCTCTCCTTAAGCCTCGGGAAGGCCTCCTATAAAACATATGATTAATGGAAGTGAGATACTAAATAAAATTTGATATTTATTTAAATTTTATACTTTATAATTTTGTCAATTACCTAGGCTAGTTGAGATCTATTGTCCATCCAGAATGATCTGACTGCCGCTTATAGGTGCGCTTGTGTAACTCTATAGCAGTTGGCTCCCATCCTATCTCCAGTGTATGTCAGTGTAATGAAATAGTTAGCATACATTTATGTAAAAAATGATTTAATGAAAAAAAATAAGTCTTACTAGCGCCCTTTAGTACTTTGTAAGTGGGAGGGATCAACCAGTGTGCTTTGAGGCTGTCATGACAGGCGACATGTTTAATTAACTTTTGTGAGAATCTCTTTATTCTCTATAGAAGCGTAGGATCTAGCCTAAAGGTTTTCTAGTGACCTTCTTAGATTCCTAGGGATGGAACACACCCAAATAAAACTTCAAACCACATCTATATTTACTTAGGGTTTCATAAGGTTAAGCTCAAATACTCATCTACTGATTAAGACAAAGAGGGTTGAAACTGTTAGAAGTCCAAGTTGAATTCCCATAGGTGAAGGATGCTATAGACAACCATGGAGCCAAGAGTCTCGGGAATTGCTGTGATGACATACTGCCTGCCCCCAAAAACCTCTTTAATCTAAAAGGAGCCCGTTGGGCATGTGGCTAGTTCTAGGCTAAAGAAAGGTTCTCCTTTTGTACCAAAACCCTAAACTTAAATAAGAAAATCCTAACATAAAAAATTTGAATCAAAAGGCACATAGGCCACCATGGTTAGGTTTGAGCCTACCTAATGCCTTCACCAAACTTAAAGAAACACTAAAAACGAATAACAACTTAAATACACTAAATTTAACCCTAAGCTTAAAATATTTAACACTCTTAGAAGAAATTAAAATAAAGCGTACTTAATAAAAAATTAACATAAAATAAATTAATAGAACATCAAACCACTAAAGACTACCAAAACCACTAGTCAACTTGAGCCCATACCAAAGACACTATGATTATCGAGTTGAACTTAAATCTAACCTAATTAAAATAAATGAAATAATCAATTAAAGTGATTAATATAATTAGTTTGATTAGTTAGTCATAAGGGAGTTAAATAGTATGCCCAACCATCCAAAGATAAGCCCACCATCCAAGCCCCAAACTTAAGCCTAAGTCTTATAACCCTATAAGGCAAATCCAAGAGTCACATGACGCAAATAACCACTCATGAAAGTAAAACCCAAATAAGAATTAATTAAAAGTAAATTAAACACAAAAAAAAAAACACTAAAAGACAAAACATACCCACATAACTAAGATAGTCACCAAGTGTCACCTTGGTCAAACCAACCCAAAGCAAACTCAAGGGGAATCATTGGTGACCAAAACTGAGTCAGGCTACCAAAATGCAAGCCCTCCCCAATTAGCTCTAGTTTATGCCATGCCACCTCCTTAGTCATTGGAGCTCTGCCATGCTTAATGAATTTAGAGTATAGAAAGCTTCTTTACTTATCCTTTTGTCTATTACCTCAAAAGCCATCAAAGCCTCCCATGCATACCAAGACCTCTCTCAAGGCCTCCCATGGCTATTTAAAGCCCCAACCCGAGAGCCTAGTAAAACACATAGAAATTCCCAAACCCGAGTCATCTCCACCACCACACAACCCTAATTTTCCCTCTAAAATCTAGGTTTTTTACGAACTTGACACCAACCTCTTCAAAACTCCATTTCAACCCTTTCATTAGCTTTGCAAGGTCCTAAAACCTCATCCCCAGTCAAAATCCCATCATCCCACAAGCTCTGGCCTAGCTCAACACCAACTCAAGTTACCCTTTGGTCTAGCACATACCTAAGCCCGACCACATATAAAAATTAAGGAGGAGGCACGCAACTCCAAGGAGAAGCTTCTCAACCTTCTAATTGAGTCCTCGCCTCTTGAACAAAGGTAATGGATTTAAACTCCCAAATTCCCTCGGTTTGGTCCTCTATGATAAAGATAAACAATTCATTCTCACTTAGGCGTATAGATAGATTCAACTCACTTAGATAAAGCTACAGGATTAAACTCCATGCAATTTCGTTGAGAGTAGAGCGAGATCTAAGGGTTTGAGTTTGGTCGGTTCTCTATTTTCTACCATGTGGGGACGATGAGCGAATGTCGTCTGTTTTCATGTATTTGAGATAAACTGTCAAAAACAAATGATAGAGATTGTACTAGGTGAATCACGTGATTGGATCAGTGCACTGGATTGAGTTAGCGCCGCATGGTTAAGTAAGAAAATCCAACTTTTTTGAAGTATATAATCTAAAAAATGCTTATGAACTTTAAAAATTAAAAACTCAACAAATAAAAATCATAAAAATAAAATAAAAATACAAATTAAATTAGAATAATTAACGTATATTTAATTTTAAATTAATTAAATAACTCAAAAAGTATTGTCGGCACTATTTTTGGTGTGGGGTTTGCCCGTAAGAAGCTGTCGGTCATCGGAATTGAAATCCCGTTGCCCGCTTCGGAAGGACATAAAAAAAAGTTGGGTTTTGAAAAAGATGAAGTCAAACTGACTGCCCGCTTCGGAAGGACTTTTTTTTTTAAATTTTAGTTTTGAAAAAGATGAAGTCAAACTGACCCCATAATTTTCATAGTTTAAATG
>JXCR01143899.1:365429-382557 GCA_002079205.1 Phalaenopsis hybrid cultivar
ATTTTTATTTTTATTAAATCCCCCTAATATCAGAGAACTCAAAAAACTAAGTTTGATAATTTTTTTAGTTATATTTTGATTTTCAAAAATCACTTAAGCGTTACTTTTAATAATGATCTTTAAAAACCAATTAAAAATATTAAATGATCTCAAAATCTTTTGAAATCTTATAGTGAATTCTTTGACTTACAAATCACAGTGGAGAACAGAAATCAAATGATTTTGATATTTATATTCTCCAAATTAAATATTTTAAGTAAATTGAGGTTTGCTTAAAATAGTGATATTTTGATTTTTAAAAAATTATAAAATTATTTCTAAGACTACTCCGGTCATAGGGAACTTACATGAATATTTGTAGAATTTTCTAAACCCCATGCAATTTTCTATAATCCTGGCCATAGGAAACTCACATGAATATTTGTAGAATTTTCTAAACTACATGCAATTTTCTCGGCCATAGGGAACTCACATGAATATTTGTAGAATTTTCTAAAGCACATGCTATTTTCTATAATAGCAATAGGAAACTCACATGAATATTTGTAGAATTTTCTAAGCCATATGCAATTTTCTATAATTATTTGAACANCTTGAGGTTTGCTTAAAATAGTGATATCCTGATTTTTAAAAATTATAAAATTATTTATTAAGATTACTCTGGCCATAGAAAACTCATATGAATATTTGTAGCATTTTCTAAGCCATATGCAATTTTTTATAATTATTTGAACAGAAAATGCTTAAGAACTTAGAAAATTAAGANGTATTGAAGAGACGAATATATCTATATGGTAAAGATGCTATGGAATCAAGCCATTATACATGGAGAGCTCGTAAAGGCTCGGGAGAGTGAGTGATGTTATAACTTTGCTCCGAGAGGTGTAGCCTCAATCAGAGATTCTTCACACCTTCGTTATACTNCAGAGATTCTGCACACCTTCATTATACTCCAAAGAGCTTAGGAATAGAGTCCCTGACTCTGGTGTAAGGTCTATGTATGATTTCGACCACAGCCGATTTTGGGTGTTCGTTGAGAGCTATGTTAGAGGNAGTTCTGGGCTTTAGCTTGGGTTAAAGTAGCTAACCAAGGTTTGGACCAAGGTTAAAGCTTTTGATGGGAAGCAAAATGGCACCATAGGGTATGGACATGTGCCTTTGATTTAACCTCTTCATTATCTCTTCCAAGGATTAANGCAAAATTACAATTTTGCCCCTAAGGGTCCAAACTTTCATAATTTGTCAAATTTAAGTCAAATGACTTAGAATTTTTATGTAACCCTACTGATAAGTTAATTAAAACATCAGAGGAGAAAATGTGAATATCATTTTGCCCCTAAGGGTCCAAACTTTCATAATTTGTCAATTTTAAGTCAAATGACTTTGAACTTTTTGCCCCTAAGGGTCTAAACTTTCATAATTTGTCAAATTTAAGTCAAATGACTTTAGAATCATAACCTTACTGATAGGTTAATTAAGACATTAGAGGAGAAAATATGAATTTTCACAATTTAATTTAATTCATATAATTATTTTTATGCAAAAATATGCATTTTTAAGGAAAATTTCAAAAGATAATCAAGACAACTCCTAATCATTCGAAATTTTTATGTGAGCTAGTTCTAGACCAGAAATTCCTTTGGCCAAAATTTCATATTTTTATGAATTTTCTGTGATTTATTAAAATTAATTGAAGTTCTGAAGGCTTTAATGAAAATAAAATATTTTATTTACTGAAAAATATATTTTATATTTTTGGAAAATCTCCTGAGGTCAAAGAACCCAGAGAAATTTATTTTATATTTTTTTGATTTTTATTTGTTTTTCTAGAATTATTTTNGTGTGGATTTTTAAAGTTTAATTTGATTTATATAATTATTTTCATGCAAAATTGTGCATTTTTAAAGAAAATTACAAACGATGATCAGGACAATTCCTAATCACTTGAAATTTTTATGTAAGCTATCCCTAGACCAGAAAGTCATCTGGCCAAAATTTCATGGTTTTGTGAATTTTTTGTGATTTATTAAAATTGTTTGAATATTTGGGGATTTTAAAGAAAATAAATATTTTAAATGTTGAAAAATATGCTTTATATTTTTGGAAAATCTATCTGAGGTTAGGGAACCCAGAGAAATTTATTTTGTATTTTTCTAATTTTTATTTGATTTTTTAGAATTATTTTGGTGAAAATTCTATTTTTAAGCCTTAAAAATCATTTTATGGTTTAAAAATAGATATCTTTATTTTTAGACCTTGGAAAAATATTCCAATGATTCTTAATTGTTTAGGAAACAATTTGGAACATTTCCATGAGTTTAGTATTTTATGATTTTTTTATTATTTTTTTTAATTATTAAAAATAATAAANCAGCGGCCGACAGCTTCTAACGGGCAACTCCACAACCTAAAATAGTGTCAATAGCTTCTGGCAACTTCGATGGGGACTAGCTTTTCTCTCCATCTAAATCAAGAAATATTATCTTCATACATCGATAATGTGTTCATGTCCCTCATGAACTAGATTACCCTTCTTTTGTTGGCATGCTTTACCCATTTCTACCTTGGAAAAGTACGGTCAACTCTTTTGGACTTCAGGACCGTTTATTCAAACACCTTTGAACAAAGAGGTTCAAGAGGCCATTAAGTACTTTTTAATCTTCATGTGGGGTCGGACCCCAATAGGTGCATTGGTGGACTAGTTCCAGTTGGGCATTATGCGTTGTTAAGTTGGTCCAGCATTGGGTCCTAAACACTTCACATCTTCTTTTCAACTTTGATTTGTTATTTTCCAAATCAAATCAAATTGTGTCGTGCTGCGCACGCTTTTAAAATTTCCTTATATCAATCACACTTTTCTACTTTTAAACTACTTTTACTAAAATTTTAAAACCCCCCATAAACTAAATAAAAAAAAACTAACTCAGTCTACAGATTGACCTCTATTAAATTTTAGTGCTTGCACTAAGATTACGAGATTTTGGCCAAATAGCTAACCCCAGAGCTCTCTCTTTTGGAGCTGCTGCAATGGCATGCCCAACACTAACTTTTTCCTGCATCTTGTCGACGAGCCACAATGCCAGCAATGTCATTCCCACCATCAAATTTTGAACCGAATTTGAAGACCTTGAGGTCATCCTCAGGAAAGCCCCATTCTTCATAATGAAAGTCGCCACTCCAGAAGTTCAGGAGTCATTTGCTGAATTTAACCTGAACTGCCTTCAGGACTTCCCTTCTTGTAAGAGGGTCAAGACTACTGCCGCCACGACACCCACCAAGCTTGTTGTTCCCGCTGCTGCTAAGGGAAAAGAAGTTATGATCATTAAAGATTCGACTGAGGGATTGGCTGTCTCGCCATCAATATTTGAAATTGGATCAAGTTCAAAGACTACACCGCTAACTTGAGCACAAAGGAGAAACTGTAATAGGAGGGTTCGGAGGGCTACTAAAGCCCAGGCTCCTAAAAAGATTCTTGTTGAGGAAGGTCTTCACCAGGATGAGTCAAGATTACTAGAAACATATTCACTTCTGTGAGGAAGTAGATTCGATCCTTTAATGGCTACCAATGGGTACAAGAGCATCCAGAAAATTGCCGCTACTTTACCATCACTTCATGGTGAGAAGAGAAAGAAGTCCACTCCTATCACCCGAGTTAGTTCAGTTTTCAAGAGGTTAGCTGTTAAAGAAGGTTGCTCAGTTAGTGAACTACTCAAACAAGTGGGACATGCAGTATCCCCTCACATAAAGAAAGAAATCTTAAGGGTCGTCAAATCTGTCAGACGATCTTAGAAATCAACTGAAGCTTTGCCTGCTCATATTTCTGTCTGGTTCCGCTTAGGGCGCAGAGTTGATACCACCATAGTTACCACTGATTCTACCGTCACCAGGACCGCAGGTCTTCGACCAGCCAAGTCACGCCTAAGTCCAAGAATTCTATCGATCACACATTACAAGAATATTCATAATGTTTCAAAGGAAATGATGAAGAAATTATCTAGTACTGTAGTCGGTCTGCACCAGGAGGAGCATACTTCTCTTCAACATATTGATGTTTCTGCTGAGACACTTCATCTCAAGACATCATCGTCAAAGAAGAAGGTGTGGGTACCCAAGGTCGTTATACCGATATGGTCCGGTGAGTCCGTAGGGCAAGATCATGGGATGAAACCAGGGTCCGAAGTATCTGACATTGTCGCAAAAATTGCTAGCAAGATGGAAGAGCAAGAGGAGGAGGTCCAGTAGAGTCCTCCAGATCTTAATGCAATTCATGAATCAATAATTGAAGGAAAAGTTGAAAAGCTCAGAGTCAAGATTTCTGAGTTTGCTCGGGAACATGGAGTCTCCATTAACGATGATGAATATTTTAACTATAATGATTACCTCGAAGAAGATTTCATGGATATCCATGTCATTGAAACTAGAGCCGCCACATCTATGCGCGAGGCTCAACCTCTCATCAAAGAGAACGTCGTGAGTAGCATAGGGTTATTCTCCTAAGGGATGAGCAAGTCAACCAACTGGAGAAAAGGATAGAAGAGAAGGCTGCAGCCATGACCGCCATGTCCACAGTTCAAAGATAATCTCAACCCCTATAGTTAGCCTCTCTAGAGGTCAACCAACCAGAAATTATACATATTACAGATGAAAGAAGAGAAGTCACCTCAGCAAACAGAGATGAGCAACCAAAGAAGGATCCTCCATCGAGCGCCATGGCAGAGAAGGAATTTAAGTAAATGGTCGAGCAAGTTCGAGAGGCCTTAATCGTATCTAAGGGTGGTGCATTGGTTTTAAAGAGTAGACCTTACTCGGAGGAAATCGATGTTGTACCCTTGCCCAAGGGTTTCATGTCCCCAAACTTTAAGATAATTGATTGGACTGGAAATCTTAGACAACACATAGCACATTTTTTAGCCACTTGTGGAAACACAAGAAGTAACGAAGCTTTACTCTTCCAATAGTTTATCAGCAGCTTGTCAGGGATTGCTTTCGATTGGTACGTTGATTTGCTCTATTGATCAGTTAAGACAGTTGTCAAGCTGGAACAATTATTTGTGAAGAAATTTACTGGAGCGCAACACCATGTTTCTACAGGAGAGCTCATGATAGAAAAGTTAAAGCCCAACGAGACTTTGGTAGATTACATCTTGAGGTGGAGAAACCTTAGCATGAAGTGTGAACCTCAGCTACAGGAACATCACAAGATTGAGATTTTACTCAAAAACATTCATGCTCAAGGGACTCACCATCAAATCCTTCGAGAAGCTACTTAGCAAAGCAAACAATCTTTAAAAAGAAATCAAACATATGGATACTCAAGAGAAATCCAAGGCAACCAGAGTATTTGAAAAGAAGTCAGAAACAGTAGCGACTATCAATGAAGGAAAACAACAAATGAAGATATATCCAGAAAATCCTCGCCAATCTTCACAGCATGCTCAGAAAAAAAGTAGCTAGTCCAACCAGAGACCGCCTCAAGGAGGATCATCCCAAATAGAGAATAAAAGAATATCTTTGGCAGAACGACATAAAATGATGTATTCTTTCAAAGATGAAGTTGTATCCAAAATTTTCAGAAGTATGATGAAGAAGCCTGAATTCAAACTACCATATCCAAAGAAACCCAAAGATATCGATAAGAAAGATCAACCAAATTATTGCCCATACCACAGGTTGCTTGGACACACTATAGAAGAGTGTTTCATCTTTAAGAATTTGCTTGAGAAGAATCTTAAAGAAGGGAATACAATGATCCCGAAAGAATATTTAAAAGAACCTGAAAAAGGTTCCATAAATATGATTTTGGTTGGGCTAATCTCTCCGTTGATCCATATACTGCAGAAGATGGATGGAGTACGACTTGGGATAAGCTCAAGAGGGTCCTAAACCAAATCCAGGATGCATCAAAACAATCTTCCGCCTATACTAGAAAAGATGGATGGAATGCTATCTAGTGCAAATCGTTGAAGAAAATATTGAACCAAATCCATAATGCTTTAAAACAAGCCTCCGTTCAGAATCTTTAGCCTGTCAAACCCGAGACGAAGATTTCACCATTAGATTCATTGTTGTCAAAGAAAAAGAAGAAGAAGAGCACCACAATAAAGATTGATAGCACGGGGGGAGGGGGTAGGATAGGGACTGCCTCTACTAGATTAGTTGTTTTAGATTTGGGGAAGAAAATCCTCGAACCCCTAACTTTGTATGATTATCTTTTTACCCCTGCGTGGTCTTATGAATATAATGATTGTGATTTTGGCTACGTTTTAATTATTTTTAATGATAACGTAACTAATTTTGTCCAATCTAGCCTCAATCTTGATTCTCAAAATGATCCTCAAATTGTACTTGATTTTGATGAACTCGCTAACAAGAGCAAAGAAGACATTAATGATACGGCTTACGACAGCACCGGGAGTGAGGAACTAATTCTCGAGCACCCCAGTGCACCGCTTGCCATCAACTTAGATCTTTCCGACAAAGAAGAAACACTTAAAGATTCAATAATGATATCGCAAGAAGATGAAACTACAGAGGTGAACTTAAGAAGTGGGAGAGTATTACCCCTAAGAATAGCTCCAACAGATAAAGAAAAATAAATATATACTCGAGAAGAACTACCTCCACCTCCACCAGTGGAAGAACCACATAACCTAGACAAAATTAGAGGACCATACAAAGTGGATTACAACATGCTAGCTCATCTTAAGAAGTTGCCGCCAGATTAAGCATCTACGATGCTCTGATCCTATCAAAGGAGATGAGAGAGTCTCTAGTTACAGCCTTGCTTGGCCCAGAGATTTTTTTAGCCCGGTTAGCCAGCACATCCTTGGATGAAGTTTGCTCGTTGAAGGAACAGTCTGGGGTAACAGTCACGCATGAAGATTTGCTACTTGGTACCGCCGACCACAATCGTCCACTCTACATCTCTGTTAACATTGGTAGATTTGTGTTGTCCAGAGTTTTGGAGCATCACTCAACTTGATGAGTCTACAAACATTGGCCTATTTGGATATTGAAGCTCAGGAACTTACAACCGATAAAATGATGTTAAGAGGATTCAACGAAAAGGGAGAGAGAGCCCTTGGATCCATTACATTGTTTATGAAGGTTGGAGAACTAGTAACAATCACTAATTTTCATTTCATCAACGCTGAGGCCTCTTTCAACGCTCTACTGTGTTGACCGTGGATTCATGAACACAACATGGTTCCATCGTCTCTACATCAACGCACTAAGTACTACAAAGAGGGACAAGAACATTGCATCAAGGGAGATCTTCAACCGTTTTCAGTTCATAAAGTTGGTATTCATGAAGATGCTGCCTACTACGCACCTCTAAAGAAAACTGTCTTCTCTCACAAAATTGTCACAAATAAAAGTAAATATTCAAAAAAATCATAAAGAGGAGGCCATTCAACTCCACTTCAGCGATCTTCTACCACTCTTTTGCAACAAGTTGGTGGAGATTTTTTTATTTTGTGCACCCGAGGTTAAGGCCGAGCCCGTGGACGAGGAAAAACCAACTGAATTATTGAACGGACTAGGTCAACCATCAACATTGGTGATGAAGACATTTCTAAAGATGAAATAATGATGATAAAATAGAAGTAACCTCAGAACAAGATATCCTTAGAAGATGCAGAGAAAAGCGAATATGAGGTGATGTATGATCGGATAAACTACTATGTGAACCCCCTACTCCGATTCTCCCTCAAAAGATCAAGAATTTAGAGGTCAAGGAAATTTGTAGCGCTGGTTTTAAGCCGATCAAGTTTTATCGTGCTTCTACCTCTACTGATCTTGAAAATCATGTAAACTTGGATGATGATCCTAATGAATTAATGGAATAGCCTTTTGATTATTTTTGCCTTGTGTACAAAATTTAATTCAACAGGGACATTTGCCAAAACAAATACCGAAAGATAAATTACAACTTTTTGAAAAATTATGGAATGTTATAAGTCGAACTCACAACTTAAAAGAGGGTCTCAAATTTGGTACAGTCGGGCCAGTTGATGATTCAGAATTTTGTATGGTTTTTACTAGTAAATCAGAAGGGGATTGCCTCGATATGGAGGATTACTCTAATGATCAGATGATTGAAAATGTTCCACCAAAATTTGAGAAGGAAATTAAATCAACCGTTGATGAATTGAAGGAAATTAACCTCAGGACTAGAGAACAACCCCGACCTACATTTATAAGCTCTCTACTCAACGATGAAGAATCTTTACAACTGATCAAATTGCTAACAAAATTCAAAGATTTCTTTGCATGGAGCTATGATGAGATGTCAGGACTAATAGTTGAGGTTGCAGTTCATAAACTAGAGGTAGACAAAGATATTACCTCAGTGAAACAAGCTCCTAGAAGAATGCGCCTCGAAATAGAGAAGCAAGTCATCGCCGAGGTGAAGAAATTAATAGACGCTAACTTTGTAAAAGAAGAGCAATACCCCACATGGTTAGCTAACATTGTCCTAGTTAAGAGGAAAAATAGATAAATACGTGTTTATGTCGACTTCAGAGATTTGAACAAAGCGTGTCCAAAAGATGAATTTCCGTTACTGATACCAGAAATGATGGTGGACATCGCTTATACACATAAAATTTTCTCTTTTATGGACGGATCATCTTAATACAACTAAATCAAGATGTCTCCAAAAGATGTAACACTACAGTCTTCAGAACACCTATCGGGAATTTCTGCTACACAGTGATGTCGTTCGGCCTAAAGAACGCTAGAGCAACATACCAACGTGCAATGAAAAAGATTTTTGATGACCTCATTCACAATAAAGTGGAATGCTACGTGGATGATTTGGTCACCAAGAGTAAACAAAAAATAGACCATTTGTATGATTTGAGGATCGTGTTTGAACGGTTACGACGATATGCAAAAAATAAACCATTTGTACGATTTGAGGATTGTGTTTGAACGGTTACGACGATATGACCTTAAAATGAATCCCTTAAAGTGATCCTTTGGCGTTACCTCTGGGAAGTTTCTAAGATTCATTTTCCGTCATTGGGGAATCAAGATCAACCAAGATAAGATTAAAGCTATCTTGAAAATGCCTCCACCTAAAACCTTAAAGCAACTACGTTCCTTCCAAGAGAAGTTGGCATATCTGAGATGTTTTTTTTCTAATCTCTAAGATAGGTGTGAGCTCTTCTCGGTATTAATTAAAAAGGATGCCCAATTTATTTGGGAAGGGAAATCTAATGGGCATTTGAGGACGTTAAATAATATTTAATGATACCTCATATCTTGGCAGCCCCTATCCTAAGGAAACCCTTGAGACTTTATACCGCGACCTTAAACAACTCTCTTGAAGCCCTCTTAGCCCAAGTCAATGATGAGGGTAATGAAAACACAGTCTACCACTTGAGTCACCGCCTAATATCGACGGAGATAAGGTATCCACCTATTGAGAAGCATTGTCTAGCCTTTGTTTTCGCTGCCCAAAAGCTTAGACATTACATGCTTTCTCATAAGATTACAATAATTTTAAAAGTTAATCCATTGCAATATTTGATGACCCAACTAACACTCTCTGGACATCTAGCAAGATGGTCGATGATCTTATTGAAGTTTGATATAACTTTTGTTCCCCTTCGTGTTATCAAGGGACAGATTTTAGCAGACTTTCTCACTGCAAACCCACTTCCAGCTGGGTCCCCTCTTAATGAGAACTACCAGATGAGCAGGTACTACAAATGAAATTATTCAATGTACAACGCTCGGGAATGTACTTTGACGGAGCTTTGTAATCCAGAAAGGATAAAGGATCAGGCACAATTATACCAGGCAAAGCAGGTATTGGATTGATCTTTATCACGCCACATAAGGATATGCTGAAGTTCCCATACCACCTGACAAATCCATGTACCAACAACGAAGCAGAATATGAAGCCTTATTCACCGGATTAGAGTTGGTAATCTCGATGGATATAACAGACATTGTCATCTATGGTGACTCACAACTAGTCATCCAACAAGTCACCAGATAATACAAGATTTTGAAACCGAGATTAGCGGAATACCATCAGTACACGATGAAGCTGCTGGAATAGATCCCCAGTGTAACTTTCTACCGGATTCCTAAGGTCGATTCAACCCATAAAAATTAAATTTTTAAAAACATATTTTGAAAATTAAACATGATAAAAATAACAAGAAAATAAAACAAATTTGTTGAGTCGATTCTCTCAATTTTGAGGTCTCTTACTCTTTGTTCGCGCAGCACGATTATCCTTGTCTACATTAACTCTTCACATCCTTGTGAAATTTCATATATTACACAAAACCTTACAAAATTTTGCACATTTTCCTCAACAATGTCAACCTTTTTTACAGGACACACATCTATGGGTTCAACACCAGAAACTCTTTGTAAATTTCAATTCTCTTTTTGGAATCAGACCTTAACTTCTGATTCCCTCCTTTTGAGATCGGTCCCTAACTTCTGATCCTCTTTTTGAGAATTATCCTTAACCTTCAATTCTTAATTTTAGAATCAGTCCTAACTTCTGATTCCCCCCACCTTTTGAGATCAGTCCCTAACTTCTGATTCCCCCCTCCTAACTTCTGATTCCCCCCACCTTTTGAGATCAGTCCCTAACTCCTGATTCCCCCCTCCTTTTGAGATCGGTCTCTAACTTTCGATCCTCTTTTTGAGATTGATCCTTAACTTTCAATTCTCATTTTTGGAATCAGTCCTTAACTTTTGATTCCCTCCTTTTGAGATTGGTCCCTAACTTCCGATCCTCTTTTTGAGATTGATCTTTAACTTTCAATTCTCATTTTAGGAATCAGTCCTAACTTCTGATTCCCTCCTCCTTTTGAGATCGGTCCCTAAATTTTGATCCTCTTTTTGAGATTGATCCTTAACTTTCAATTCTCATTTTTGGAATCAGTCATAACTTCTGATTCCCTCCTCCTTTCGAGGTTGGTCCCTAACTTTTGATCCTCTTTTTGAGATTGATCTTTAACTTTCAATTCTCATTTTGGAATCAGTTTTTAACTTCAGAATCCCTCCTTTTGAGATCAGTCCCTAAATTTTGATCCTCTTTTTGAGATTGATCCTTAACTTTCAATTCTCATTTTTGGAATCAGTCCTAACTTCTAATTCCCCCCTCCTTTTGAGATCAGTCCCTAACTTTCGATCCTCTTTTTCAGATTGATCCTTAACTTCAATTCTCATTTTTGGAATCAGTTCTAACTTCTTATTCCCCCCTCCTTTTGAGATCAGTCCCTAACATCCGATCCTCTTTTTGAGATTGGTCCTTAACTTTCAATTCTCATTTTGGAATCAGTTCCTAACTTCTGATTCCCTCCTTCGAAGTTGGTCCCTAACTTCTGACTCTCTCTTGAGATTGATACCTAAATTTCAATTCTCATTTTGGGATCAATTTTTAAATTTTGGTTCGCTTCTTTCGAGGTCAGTACCTAAATTCCATCTCTCTTTTTAAAATCGATACCTAAATTTCAATTCCCACCCCGGGGTCAGCACTTACATACTGATTCCCATCTTCTATAAATATCTAAAACTTGATAAATCAAACCCACTCTCCAGTCCTCAGTGAGAGTTCCTACTTCTTGACATCGATCGAATATTCACTTGCTAATTCCCCAGTGGAAACAAATAACACACACAATTCTATACGTCCTTCTAGGTCTGTTGACTTAGAAGTCTGTGTTGGTTTTTTTGATCTCATCGGTCAATACCAATACGTGTGATGTGCTTGCCCAGCACCCCACACCTATTTGGGGTTCATTTGTTGACTTCACTTTTGGTTGAGGTTTAGTTTTTCCTCTTTAGTAGCCTAAGGGCTAGCCATATGACTTTCCTATTAACTATTCCTAGAAAACTACGAGAGGAAATCTCACCATTATAAATTCTACACTCCTCTTTGCTCAACTTGAAGTTCCACATATTGGTCATAACCTCTATCACTTAGTAGGTAGGGTCAACATGGGGGATCTCAAGGTGAGTTCCCATAGAACTGCTTGCTCTTATGGTTTGACTCTGGTGTTGGTCTAGGGCTAAGGCACTCACTTTCACTCACTTGCACTCATTATCACTTATACTCGCTCCAAAAACCAAAAATTCTTGACTTTGATCTCTTGATCTTTTGGGAGACTCATGTAGATGGTCCCCTAAACCCACTGGACCTAGGCTAGGGTTTAACCAAGACTAGTGCATAGAGGACCCAAAAGGGGACTCCATTGGTCCATAGCTCATCTGTGGTGGTTAGCTTCCCAATTCTACCAAAAATATCCAACTTGACCTTTTACCCCCAAACCTACCCAAATTACCTAAACACTCCTACATCCAAATTTGGTCAAAATTCTCAAATTCATCCAAAATACCCAAACTTGTTCAAAAGACATTTCAAATTTTTTGAAAATACCCAAGCTACATAAAACCATCCAAAATTCCAAATTTACTAAAATACCCCCAAAATTGCCAAAATTACAAAAATATCATTGGCACCCCAAACCTTCCCAAGGCATCCAAAACCACTCCAAATGTCTCCAAAACCCATTTGGATCCCTCAATTGGATCCATTTTGACCAATTTGACCATTTTTAACCAAAACCCCAAATTGCCTTTAAGGGTCCTATTTTTCCAAATTTACCTCAAATGTCCATCATGTTGGTCCTAATTTACCCCAATTTCAATCCTAAACTCAAATTCACTTTCCATGTGACAAATTTAAACCAAATACAAGCACAATTGGCCCATACTTTAAGCCCAATTTTGATCTAAGTCAAACCCCCAATTTAGGTCCTATGGCCTAATCCCACCAAATTGAACCCATGGCCTACTCAATTGACCTCAATTTGAATCCTAAACTCTTCATACCATTCCTACACATCTAGCTTGACCTTCAATTGGCCTTGAAGATGTCTCAATTTTATTTAATTTCAACCCAAATCCAAAAATCCCCAAATTGGCTATGTCTCCAAGTTCCACCAAATTGATTAACCTAACCCCAAAATTGGCACAAAATTTATGCTGAAAAACTTTTCATGATGTTCCTTTAGACCATTTTCAACATTCAATTTGGACTTAGCCCAAGCCTAGCCCAACCTAGGCCCAAGTCTAGCCCAACATACCCAAATTGACCAAAATTCCAAAATCCTTCAAATTGAACCCCCAATTGAACTCAAAATCATTTCAATCCTTCACCAAAATACTTCATTACAATCATCTACAAAATATTGATCAATCAATTGGGCTCAAAGTCATGGCCACCCTAACCTAAACCCAACTTTTAGCCATTTGGACTTAAATTGAACACATTCACCAAAATTGGCCTAACCACCATAAAGTTACCAAATTTATGACTCCACAGCCACTAAGCTCCTCCTAAGTACTAGGATAGACCCCTTTGGACCAGTCATGGCATGCTATGGACCAATGGATCCCCCAGTTAAGAGATTTATGCCTATTTATGGGCCTTAACCAAAAATCTTCCCCATCATTACTTGTCATTGAGGGCTAATTATAATTAACCCTCCCACTGGCTCACTTGACCTCCTAGCCACCTCCCCTGGCCCATCTGGCCAGCCTAGTAGCCGGAAAACACCAAAATCGAGAGCCGCAAGCTCAAATTCAAACCCAAACTCTCCCAACTGAGCTGGTGAATTCCAATTGGCTTTAGCACTTCAACACCCTCCACCTAAGCAATATTTTCCACCCCCCAATTGGCCCTGGTAGCCAGCCTAAGCCATTTTTATTTAAACCTCACCTTCATGGCCAAGTGAGGAGAGCTGAAAATTTTCTAAGGAAACTCTGTCAAATTGCTTCCAGAGACTCCCTAGGACCCCCTCAGTTCAAGCTCACCATTCTCCCCCTCTGGTTCCCTCTATGAGAGTTCAATTTTGAGCTCAAAGTTTCAGTAGAAACCAGGACATATTTTCCCACAACTCTATGCTGAACTAAACCTCAATTAATTGTGCACACACGATCCCCATAGTGAGAGGAGTGGATCCCCTACAGAAGCCCCCTCTCAAACAGCCTCTAGTATAGACTTCAATCAAAACCTGAAATCGAGCTTGATCGAAATCATACCTAGATCATTCACCAAGGCTTGGGACTTCACCTGCAGGTTCGTTGGGACCAATCAAAGTTACCACAACCATCTGATTGAGGCCTCCCCTCTCTGACAAAGGTATTGAACTCCAACCCTAAACCGAGCTTGTTTCGATTCTCGATACGTATTTACTGTATTTCATACCATATAATCTGTATAGATAGGTTCGTCTTGAGTAGATGAAGATTTAGGAACAAACCCCATGCGATTTGGTTGAGTCCAGGCCAAGATCTTAAGGTTTTAGTATGAACGGCTCACGGGTTAGGTCACTTGGGGATGATAACGGAAAGCCGTCCGATCTCGCGTGTATCCAATGGACAGAGGAGATCAAGTCGGACAGATTCATGGAGCATAAAGCGCGGTCCGCATGGAGGCTTAAATGTGCTTTGAGATTAGTGCAAATCAATATGGTTTCTTAAGGACGTATTAATATTAGATTTTTTTGTTCTCTTCACATAAGTTATAATCTCCATTTTTAAAAATAAGCTTACTTTATTCTACATCATCAACCATGTTTTTATAAAAGCTTTACATATAAATGTTCAATAGATTATTAAGCTTTCATAAATTGGCGCCACCGACTAGATGAGTCGAACCAATTTTCATCATTCATAGTCTACAAAATTGAGATGAGTAAGACTTACAATGTAAAGGAATAATTTCAGCTTTAATAGAAGATAGTGATGGAAATCTGTGATTATTATATCAAAATGCTCTTCTCCTCTATAGCTATAATTAGAGGCTACATGTGAACTCAATAAAGTTTAGGACCAAGTAAAGAAAAATCATAGAATTGGATGAAGTTTGGCATGATCAGGCTTACCATTTTCCTGCTTGTGCTGAGGGTTTTGGTTTAAAGTCTCACTCTACCACTTGAAGTTGAAGCAGGTGCGGTGGACATTGTCAGTATGTTTGGGATTGGACCGATCTTACTTGTCGATTTAGTCAACTCCACCTCCAATTCGTCACATTGGTTACTTCAGAGCAAGTTTGCACTGACTCGTTCTGCCCATTGCGTTTTATCTAACAATGAGCCAAATGAATATGATAATTTGTTTCCCCGTCCTGCATCGAGACCAAAAGAAGAAATCACAATAGACGTACAAAAAAATTTAAAAATTAAAAAGCTTTTTCAAAGCTGGAACAAAACAATGTATATTTTTGCAAGTCGACAGTTTTATGATATTTCTAAAGAGGGAGAAATTTTTGATCAAGGAATTGCTTCGCCAGAAGTGAAATTATATAATGTCCCTTTCTGCTTCTATATTGAAACGCAAAACCTGGTTGGTATGGTTATTTTACTCTTTCAACTAACTTTTAGGATAGTTTTTTATCTTCTTTTTTTTTTCCTTTATTTTTTGACAATTAGTAAAATGACAATCAAACTTTATTCTTACAATGGTCAAAAAGTTATCTTGTGATCATAGAAGTTGTAAGAATTAAATTATCTTTTATGAAATATTTTATTCTCGCAAAAGATATTTTTTCCCCATCGAATCTGAATGCAAACTGCTTAATGATTTGCATTTTTTTAGTTTTTAGTTTTTGAAAAAATGTTTAAAAGCTCATCTAATATCAATTCAAATAAGCATTTAATCATTCAGCAAATAAGATACTTAATAGCTCATTTCTAACAAAGAAAATTCTTCAGAAATCTTTATCATAAGAAGGTTGAACAAATCTAATCACAATTAATAGTTGATCACCTAAAGCAACAACCAGAAGGGAGGTAGAGAGCATTGCGCAATATCTTGGGAAATTCTTTACAAGTCGTTTGTCCAATGAACTTACCACATAGCACTGGCTTCGACCCAACAACTCCACCATTGCTCTATAAATAGTCTCAACATACATTTCCTCTAAATAAAACAACTCCCTCCACTCCCACTCCTGCCATGGCTATCTCCTCCCAACGCTCCCTTCTCCAAGCCGCCGTCACCCCCATCGAAACCGCAGCCACCACCGCCAACTCTGCCCGCTTTTCCACGAACTTTGACACGAACCTCATAATGATGGTTGTCGTTCTCTTCTGCGCTCTAATCTGCGCTCTCGGCCTAAACTCCTTCGTCCGTTGTGCCCTCCGTCTACTAGACAGACACGACATAGCTCGGCGCAGTGCGATCCGAAAGCTCCCAGTTGTGGTTTACTCAGCCGGTCTGAAGCTAGGCTCGACCAGCTTGGAGTGTGCTATATGCCTGGCGGAGATAGGACCGGGAGAGAGGATACGGCAGCTCCCCAAGTGTGGCCATGGCTTTCACGTTCTCTGTGTTGACAAATGGCTCTTGGCCAGACCCACCTGCCCAACCTGCCGCCAATGCCTATTTTCAGCGAATCAGAAGAGTGATAGCTGTGTGGGGCGGGAGCAGGAGGACCGGATCAGCATTGAACCGTTGGAGCCTGAAGGATTAGTGACCGATTTCAGGATATAGTAGAATTAACTTGGATAACTTCAACTGTGTTGTACATTGTACATAGCTTAGTTTTGTTTCTTCCTTGAACATGTGGTTTTAGGAAATGGGGATTGTGGCATCCTGTGTGTCGTCCATTTTGTACCCCAAATTTTGGCGATTGTATTTCATCTAATTAAGAAATGCTGAGGATTAAGATAATCGATCGTTATTATCTATAGCGTTTGTATTTCATCATATTTACTATCGTTATTGATTAAAATATAAATTATTCACCTCTTACAAAGATGAAAATCATGAAAGAATGTTTTACAGTTGTCCCCAAAACAGATCAAAAGATGAATGCAGATACTTTAGAAAGGTTGATGAAGAAAACAAGTATCAATCGGTAATGATCATGTTAGAGGATCAGATGTTTTAAAATATCTGTTGAGTAACAAGCCCATCAATTATCAGATTTACCATATTAAAATCTCGATGACGGTTATAATTGTAACAGTACCAATTACTGCAGTTGCGCGTGACAGAATTCTTTTTCAATATGAATGTAAATGAATCAGTAGTTTCTTGTAAATTACAGCTTTTTTTCTTTTTTTTTTTTTTTTTTTTTTGTGT
>JXCR01143899.1:388358-405242 GCA_002079205.1 Phalaenopsis hybrid cultivar
TATATATATATATATATATATATATATATATATATATATATATATATATATATATATATATACTCGTGCCTTAAAGTTGCATTTCGTGATATCCATATAGTCAACAATTTATTTTTACTGAAGCTATTATCACATGAGACTTGGCATGTCTGTTTCTTGTTATGACCAATCAATCGCTGCTGAGCTCATTTGTTTGCATGTGTCAGTTTGGATGATTTACAGGCATACGTCCAATTCTCACATATTTATGTCCTTACTACCTGAACTTCATTTCTTACACATTTGCCACTTTACTCATATATGAATTGCATTTTTGGGCTAGATATCTACTGATGGAAGGGTTCAAATGCCCTTTTGAAGGCCGGTTATTTGTTTATTTTCTGGGTTGATCAAATGCTGTATTTTTGGAAGGATTCAAATGTGTTGTTCAAACTGAATACCTAGTGTTCTTTTGGTTGAAGAGTTCAAATGCCCATTTGAAGGCTGATTATTTGTTGGCTTTTGAATGGATCAAAATTCTGCTTTTTAGAGATTTAAATGTTCTTTTTGGGCTCGATACGAAGTTGATTGGGGAAATTTTAAATGTTGCACATGAAGTTGTACAGTAGTTTTGTTTGGTCTTTTAACTGATGTAGGATGTGTCTTTGGCTGAAAAAGAAAAATTGTTGTATTTTTTCAACCTCTGTACTCTATTGTCCTGTATTCAAAAAAATTTGGCACTTTAGGATGGCTTAAATAATTACAGCTACCATTGTGTCATTAATTTTTTTGATGATGGAATTAGGAGAATCCATTCAGGTCCTTGTTGTTATTAGTTTTTATTCCTGATCGAGATGGAATTTCTATTTGGATCTGGGGTCCTGTTTGTTGATGTTGTCATATCTTTATTGCTCATATGGTAGTAGCTTTAACAATGATGAGATTCTTATCATGTCAGTTGGGACAGTTGGCAGCAGCTTTAACATTCATGAGGTTTTTTTACATGTGCATCATGGCTACCTAATTAGAGATTCAAAAGTGGTTTTAAGTTGACTTGCTTCAAATTGTAAGTGTCATGCTTGGTTTTCAGTTGACATGCAGTGGCTTCTATATTCCTTGGCTTATATGTCGTGGCTTATACGTCATGGTATGCATGAAAAATATTAATATGTTTACATACATAACACTCGAAGCATTTTAATAGTGGGTTTATTTAGAGGAGAAAAAAGTTGGAATTATGTTATTGAGAAAAAAACTTCGATTTATGGCTGGTGAAAGATGCAAATGCAGTAATTTTAGTTTTAAATTCAATGCTCATTTTCTCAGATTCTATTTAACTCTGTTTACATGCATAGAAATTGAAGCATTCAATTTATGGATGGTAAAGGATGCTAATTCATACAAACCGCAAAAGTATATTTTGGCCTAAAGGTTTAGGGCAATGCTTATCAATTGTTCAAACAAAAAATTTACATTTCAAGGCATTCCCCAATTTCTTTTCAATATAGTTGTTCGGGATATAGGTTTGTTTATAGCATTACTTTCCGTGAGATCAAACCTTGCCCCCTTGCATTTAATGTTTATTACTTTTAATCATATAAAAGTGGAGCACCTTGGATGGCCAAAGAACTTTGTTGCAACTATTGCTTCAACAATTTGGTATGTTGAGTTTTTTTTTTGTTATTCCCTCTAGCTTTTGATTGTTCAACAATTTTTATAATAATTGTAGGACAATGAGCTCAAGATATTCAAGGAAGTCAGGGAAAATGATGTGCTGATGTGGGCTACCGTCATTGCTATTCACATAACGACAGACACATAGTTACGGGCGACAATTCTACAGATGCCTGCGGTGGGGACAAGGAACAGACGACTGCAAATTCTTCAGATGGGCTAACAGTGGAACTATTTCTACGATATCCCAATTGGACATAGCTGCTAGGAGTTCAATAGTACCATAACGGGAGAACTCTGCATGTCGTTTGAGTTCTTCCGTTTCTACGATATCGCAGTCGGACAGGTTTGCTCAGGGTTCTGGAGTGTCATATGCTGGTGGCATGGGTCGTGATATGCTGCTACATTATAAAGTTAACATTATCATATTTTTACTTATCATTTTAACATGTTAATTTTTCTTTTTTATGGGATCTTATTATACTTTGTAGTAGTATGTGCATGTGCATTTGACTTTTGTATGTGTAACGTATTCAATTGATGTGATCGGATATGTTTTAGTTATATAAATATAAATGAGTTTTAAGAGACTGGGAATGAGCTTCACACAATTTTATATGGACAGGCTTTTTGTTGCTAACAAGGTGATACATCTTATTGTGCTGAATTGTTTTGTGTTGTTGTTTTTCGGTTAATAAAGAGCTATAACTTTTGAAGCATCTGTGTATATAACAAACTTTGGCTGTTAGATTTGTAAATCCTTAGAATGAGGAACATTGCTATTTTATTTATTATTGCTATTATATGAGGAAAATGTGTCTTTCAGGTGGTATGAAATTCTATGTAGTTACTGCAGTTAGTGTGAAATGATATGAAGGTAGTTCCTGCAGTTGACATGAAGGTAGTTTGTATTTAGTTCCTGCAGTTGGCATGAATTTAGTTCCTGTAGTTGGCATGAAGGTAGTTTGTATTTAGTTCCTGCAGTTGGCATGAAAGTTAGTGTGAAATGCTATGTAGCTCCTGCAGTTGGCATGAATTTTGTCTGTATCCCCCATTGGTATCAAATATTATTAAATATAAGCTATGACTCTTTCAGGGTTGTGCATATGAGTTAAGTCATCCCATAAATTGCTCTTACTTATGCATACTCTTTTTGGTAATAGCCGATCAACTGCTACATTCCAAATCTTGGTTGAACTTGACTAATTTCCTAGATTGAGCTAGAGCTTTTACCCGAGTTGTTTGACTGTTTCAATAAGGCATTTTTTGTTACAAATGAACTTTGTGACATTCTCTTGAATCGTGAATATCATGGTTGTCATTCTCTTAACTATAAACTAATAAAAAATGTTAGTTATAACTGATATGAGTTATTTGTGAAATGTTTTACTTCGTTTTTAGTGCTTCATTTTACTATCATTGAAATTGGTAAGCACCAATGATATGCATTATCTTAATCCAATGTTTGTTGTTTTACTTTGCTATTATAGTTGTTGTTATAGTTGCTATCATTGAAATTGGTAAGCACCAATGATATGCATCCTTAAATTGTGAATATCATGGTTGTCATTCTCTTAATCCAATGTTGTTGTTATAGTTGTTGTTATGGTTGATGCTATGGTGGTTGTTGTAGTTGTTATTGTATCAATTTGATGGTTTGTAGGCTGACATCACACTAAAGTGCTCCCATTTGTGATTGTAGTGCTGGATTACAAGAAGGATTGTCTATGAAGTTTTTTTAGTTAGATTTATTAGAAGGATGCTTTATGAAGTTGAGAAGTGTTTTGTTTGGGGGAATTTTGTGAGGCAGTACAACTATCTTGCAACATTGATCTAGAAATTTGTGATTGTAGTACTGGATTAATTTATATTCAAGTGTTGCCATCACACTCAAGTGCTCTCATTTGTTTGTACCCCATGTCTTGAATTCATACGATTGGTTCAATTATATCTATACTATTAGTTCTTTGTGAACACATCAAAAATACCATAAATTCAGTTATTAAAATGTTGGATGCACACTGTCTAATGCAAGAGACTTAGTTGAATAGGATTTATGAGAAGAGGCTATTACTTTTCCCTATTGATTAATTTATACGTGAAGGTTAAATTTTGTTTGTTGGAAGAGGTGGAAGTGGCTTTTGTCGCATTTCTTTGTTAGTGTTATATTCTCCATATTTTCCTCGCCTTTTTATAGTGGCAACATATGCTTCTCAAATTGTGATTGGTACAATCTTCATACCAACATCAAACCCTTTATCACATTTTGGCAAGAAACTACCCCTGATAATGGAAATTTTAGTTCATGCTCATGAATTACATGCTATTATCGAGGCAGTTGGCTGCTGGCATAAGTTTTTCTTGGGAAATTAATTTGCATAACAATTGTTGAAAGTGAAACATTTGCATTTAATGATACACAAAGAAACAAATAAATATAGTTCTTAATCTTGTTGTAATGGTTTGATATACTTCAAGAATCAGATCATCTGGGTTTTAACATGAAAGAAATTCTATAGTGATTGAATTGCAGTGCAGTCCTATCTGCATTTGTAGGGGTCCTAGATGCATGATGGCACAATTAATGGTTCAATTCCATTGGATCGATGTGATAATAAGCAATTTATCTACGAATGTCTTATTCCAAATGATCAATATGTATATCATTGTTGTAGAAACCGAGATCTATATATTTATAATATCTTAAATTCCAACATGGCAATGATAGACATATTGTTTGGTTTACTCCATGCATGTTGTAGAAATTCGATTTGTTTGGCTTTCAGAAATTTATCTGAAAATGGTTCTCTTATTTTAATAGCAGCTTTGACCTTATTTTATAATTAATGTGGATATATTGCTTTATGATGGTTAAAAGCTTCACCTCTTATATGGTAGATAACGGTGGAGCAGTTTGGAAGGCCACATAAATTTGTTGTCGGCAATCGCTACCTCCATATTTCGGTAAGTATACTTTCTATATTTCCTCAATTTTTTGACTAATCTATTCTATTTTTAACTAGTGTCAGAGCCAACATTTCCTAGAAGGACACCCCAGATTGGAGTTCGTCGATATCAACATTTCAGAACACTGCATCCGGTTTGAGTGCTTCCATTTCTACGGTATCTTAGTCGGACAGCTTTGCTTAGGGTTCTGGAGTGTCAGAGCCAAGTGGAATGTGCCGTGATATGCTGCTACATTATAAATTTAACATTATCATATTTTTACTTCTCATTTTAACATGTTATTTTTTCTTTTTTATGGTCCCTCATTATATTTTGTAGTAGAATGTGCATGTGCATTTGACTTTTGTATGTGTAACATATTCGTTTGATGTGATCAAATATTTTTTAGTTATATAAATATAAATAAACTTTTTGGTATTTTCTTGTCTGAACAGTGATCTTTAATTTTGTTGAGAAAAGAACAAATTCCGCTGCACAAATTATTCATTGAATTAAAAAAAATTTCCAAATAAGCTGTTTACAAAACACAATAAAAAAATAGCTAAATTGCTTATTCAGAACAAGGGCAGAATGATTAATTTTTCAGAATCAGTTGTTTTTCATAAGTGCCAACCAAACAGCCAGACAGCTTATCCGGATCAGCTGCTCATCAGCAGATTATCAGGATAAGCTGCTTATCAGCAGAAGCTGGATAAGCTGCAGCTGTCCCAAACAGACCCTAAGTTTTTATTTTATTTTCATTGGTTTTATTTTTGGTTGCTACATCTAATTAGCGGGTTGCTTTCTTCTCTTCTTTCCTTGTTTTGGTTATTGTAGATAGCACTATCATTCGCTGTTTATTTTAAAGATCAATCTCTTACAACCGAATCGTCTTTTGTTGCGATGATGTTTATTAGTCTGTTGTGTTGCCATATTTTGGTAATTTAAAGATTTCTGTTGAGATGGACTAGTGCTGCTTTGGCTTTCTTATTAAAAATTTTCAGAGTTTTTGTATGGGATTATCAGATCTTGTTAATGATACTGTAATATGCTTTGGGATACGTCGAAAAACTTTCTTTCTCATCACATTTCCGAACATTAGAGCCTATTATTATTTGGATATTTTCTTTCATACTCGGTGATTACTTCTCCGCTTTGCCAATATGTCAGCAAGTTTTGAAGTATTTCATTTTTCTTTTATTTATACCGCTATGTTGAGTGTGTAGCAGTTATATTAGATTTTCTTCTATTTTTATTATTTGGTTTTTTTTTTTTTTTTCTGCTGTATTNCGCTTCGACCCAACAACTCCACCATTCCTCTATAAATCGTCTCAACATAAATTTCCTCTAAATAAAACAACTCCCTCCACTCCCACTCCTTCCATGGCGATCTCCTCCCACCGCTCCCTTCTCCAAGCCGCCGTCACCCCCATCAAAACCGCAGCCACCACCGCCAACTCTGCCCGCTTTTCCACGAACTTTGACACGAACCTCATAATGATGGTTGTCGTTCTCTTCTGCGCTCTAATCTGCGCTCTCGGCCTAAACTCATTCGTCCGTTGTGCCCTCCGCCTACTAGACAGACACGACATAGCTCGGCGCAGTGCGATCCGAAAGCTCCCAGTTGTGGTTTACTCAGCCGGTCTGAAGCTAGGCTCGACCAGCTTGGAGTGTGCTATATGCCTGGCGGAGATAGGACCGGGAGAGAGGATACGGCAGCTCCCCAAGTGTGGCCATGGCTTTCACGTTCTCTGTGTTGACAAATGGCTCTTGGCCAGACCCACCTGCCCAACCTGCCGCCAATGCCTATTTTCAGCGAATCAGAAGAGTGATAGCTGTGTGGGGCGGGAGCAGGAGGACCGGATCAGCATTGAACCGTTGGAGCCTGAAGGATTAGTGACCGATTTCAGGATATAGTAGAATTAACTTGGAGAACTTCAACTGTGTTGTACATTGTACATAGCTTAATTATGTTTCTTCCTTGAACAAGTGGTTTAAGGAAATGGGGATTGTGGCGTCCTGTGTTTCGTCCATTATGTACCCCAAATTTTGGCGATTGTATTTCATCTAATTAAGAAATGCTGAGGATTAAGATAATCGATCGTTATTATCTATAGCGTTTGTATTTCATCATATTTACTGTCGTTATTGATTAAAATATAAATTATTCGCCTCTTACAAAGATGAAAATCATGAAAGAATATTTTACAGATGTCCCCAAAATAGATCAAAAGATGAATGCAGATACTTTAGAAAGGTTGATGAAGTAAAACAAGTATCAATCGATAATGATCATGTTAGAGGATCAGATGTTATAAAAAATTTGTCGAGTAACAAGCCCATCAAATATCAGATTTACCATATTAAAATCTCGATGACGGTTATAATTGTAACAGTACCAATTACTGCAGTTGCGCCTGACAGACAATTCTATTGCAATATGAATGTAAATGAATCAGTAGTTTCTTGTAAATTACAGCTCTTTTTTTTTTTTTTTTTGTGGACTGTAGTTTTGTTTTAAAGTTTGTTGTGATGAAGTCATTTTGATTTATGAAGGATGTTATGTTTTATAATCCAATGAATTATAATTTTGATTTATGGAACTAGCTACCAATTTATAAGAGGTATATATTTATAAGCACTGATGGGCAAAGGATCTCCGTAGAATTGGGCTGTTGAGGCAATATGCATTGTTGTGCAGAGGAGGCTTAGAACAACGTCACCAAACAAAAAAGCTTAATCCTCTTCTGTGTGCACAATGACCTGCATTGTTTGATTCTTATGATTGTCAGATGATAGAAATATAAAGTTGACACAATATGCAATCAATAACCTTTGATTGAGAATCAATGATCTAAACAAAACTAAAAATGCAGTAGTAGTACTATAAATGTATGATAATCCTATCCATCACTAGAAGTACAAATAGAATTAAATTTTTCACTCAAAAGTGGATGCCACAAATTATTTACTGTCACAAGCCAAAATATCATGAGTTGGGCTATAAAAACTTCATTTCTTAAAGGGAGGAAACAAAGATTCAAAAAAAGGTCTTTTTTACAAACTTACTATCAGCCACAAAAAAAAATAGAGTTTTGCATGTATGCACAAGTTAAAATAGTTAACAAATCTCTCTAACAAAATAATGAAGCAAGGAAAATGTATGTTAACTAGCTATGGTTAAAAAAATTGACATACTGTTAAGACAGAACATAACTTCATTATCAAACCTAATGAATAATTATAAAACTAAGTATTTGGATTACATTATGAGATAGCTTAATTAGTAAATTTTGAAACTTCACTAGCAAGATGAGAGTATCAAACTACTTGACAATAATATAAGCTTGGGATAACATTCGCAGAAGACAAAACACAAACAGTTGCTCAAGTCTGAGTTTAGGAATTCAGAAAGAGCAGATAAAAAGCTTCAGGTAGGGAAGGGAACATATCAAGGGTAGTAGGAATCTGAGCATCGAGATCATGCATGTACCTTGCCTTTTGAAGTATACATGACAAGCAACAGTACCTTGCTTTTCAATTTGTGTAGCAAGGCGAAACAATGTGTTCTATTACCATGTACACTTCATGTAAATTTTGATTAGAAAAAAATAGTCCTCAATACATTAAAATGTCATATAAAAGTTTACTCAATAAGGTGCACGCATTTGCAAAGTGGAATATGCTACACCTCAGCAATTTTTGACTTGGAGATGATAATTGAGAGTAGGTGAAAAAACTTTTGTTCTCAATAAAGTGTTAATTACAGCGAAGATTTTTATTCACCTAAAAACTGAATACTTATAGAGGGATTACCAAGAATGCCGTCTCTTTATTACAACTAAGACTTAAATTAAAAAAAAAAACACCTAAACCATCTTAAAAGTTTTATTAGTTCAAAACACTTAAATAAATACATAATCAGCATTACAGATGCAAGGTTGTTTGGAGTAAGCCTATTGTTCCTTTTCTTAAGCTTAATATCGATGGTAATTGGAAGCATGCTTTGTGCAGGTATTGGTGGTGTTTGAAGGGATTATTGGGGTACGGTCACTTACTGATTTGCTGCTCTGGCGTTTTCTGTTTCTCTACTTGTAGCTGATGTTGATGTTGTTCTTTTTGGTTATTGCTTGCCAAGAAGATGGGTTAGAATCATATTATTATTGAAGTGGACTCTCTAAGTCTTCGGAGGATTGGCAGGTATAATGTTGATTATCATTGGAGTAATTATATATAAGTAAAAAGGATTAAAAGTCTTTCCAAAAGCTTCATGTTCTTTGGTCTCATACCAAAAGGGATGAGAAGAGTTGCTAATTGGGCTGCTTAGATGGGTACTCTTCTTAATGCAAGTATTATTTCAAGGTTTTACCTGCTGATCTTTTTCCTTGATTCTTATTAGACTTGCAGTTTTATGTTTTGTCGCTTTGGGTGTTGTATGTGTTGTACTTTCATGTGTTTAGAAAGAGGACCCTTTTTCTTTTTTTGTGTGGGTTGTAGGGTGGGTGTGTTTGACCTCTTTCCCGGTTTTATATTTCTTTGTTTGTTGAATAAATTGGAGACCCAAATAATGCTCTTTATTAAAAAATAATAAATAAATATATAAATAAAATAAAAGCAAGTACATCTCCATTTCTTTTGGTAATAGTGCCAACAGGTGAAAAATTTTATTAGTTCTATGCTGCTGCTTGCCTAAATTAGCAAACTATTAAACTCTTGGATTTCATTCATTTTTTTATTTATAATTAAAACTTCCATCTGATACTGAAACATTTAAAGAAAAGGCTTGTCAGTCTCCAAATTTGCTTTGGCTAATTCACTTAATGTTTCCCTATTCCTAATAAATGTCATAGCAATAATCGCTTCATTTGACAGTTCCAACGTGATTATTCATATATGAATTCTGAAATCATAATTCATTTGACTGTTGGATTGAATTAAGAATTTCTATTCATGCACTCTCCCTAAGATAATCAAGAAAAATATTTCCCTTAGCAAAAAGATCATCCAACCGTTCATTAGAACCGACCACAACATTGTTATCCTCAATTTTGCTTGTACTGGGAGCATTGCTTCTCTTTCTATTAATTTCCTACAATTAAGAAAACGAATATTACCATATACGATATTGTCATTATATTAAGCAAAATTTTTGAAAATAAATTTACTTTCTTTAATTTAGCTTAGAATAAGAAGAAGGCTAATGCGGCAGAGATATAAGCCACCGGGGTTTAGGCTGAGAGGTGGAGAGGAGAAGGGAGTTCGAGCTGGGTGCACATGCAGTGGGAACTATTGCTGCACAGGCAGGCAAGGAAGGAGAAATGTCCAAGTTAGGTGGTACGGGAGGGGAGGGGAGGGGGGCGTGGACACATGCTCATTCGGATCTACTAAATCCCAGAGTTCGTCATTTTTTAGTATTAACAACAGCTTCTCAAGCTTGCGGCCTCACTAAGTTTTTATTTTATTTTTATTGGTTTTATCTTTTGGTTGTTACATCTATTTAGTGGGCTGATGTCTTCTCTTCTTTCCTTGTTTTGGTTATTGCAGGTAGCACTATCATTGGCTGTTTGTTTTAAAGATCAATCTTTTACAACCGAATCGTCTTTTGTTGGGATGATGTTTATCAGTCTGTTGTGTTGCCATATTTTGGTAATTTAAAGATTTCTATTGGAGATGGACTAGTGCTGCTTTGGCTTTCTTATTAGAATTTTTCGAGTATTTGTATGGGATTATCAGATCTTGTTAATGATACTGTAATATGCTTTGGTATATGTCAAAAAACCTTCTTCCTCATCACAATTCCGAACATTAGAACCTGTTATTGTTTGGAGATTTTCTTTCATACTTGGTGATTACTTCTCCCCTTTGCCAATATGTCAGCAAATTTTTAAGTATTTCATTTTTCTTTTATTTATACTGTTATGTTGAGTGTGTAGTAGTTTTATCAGATTTTCTTCTAGTTTTATTATTTGGTTTTTTTTTTTCTGTTGTATTTCGAATTACTTATTTTGATTTTTCTCTTTAATAAATTTGAGTGGCCCTCAATCTGAAAAGAAATATTATATTTGTTTGGGGATTGAGTGGCCTTATTGTTGTTGCATAAAATAAAATCCTTTCATTCCCTCGAGCCAGATTACAGTGACTCTCGATTTCGATCACAAATGCTATAGTTGGCATAAGAAAAAAAGTAGTTAATGCTCGCTCAAACTACCCTACGCCATCTTATACATTAATATATGAAAAGCTGACCAATCTCATGTTAATGCTCCTGGAAAATTATTTTGATGCAATATATATATATATATATATATATATTGTCCAATCTCATACATGCATATATATGTATGTTTTAGCTCATCACTCTTTTTATTTTTAAATGAGTCGTGAGTTTAGCCATCGTCATATACTTTTCTTTTTCGGATAATTTTTTCTTTCGGATCATGTGAATGATCAGGACAAGAGAGGAACCGGAAAAGACGATCAAACGATAAAGATGACAAATAAGAGAAAGAAAATTTAGAGAGTCTGCGTGTGATATACCTCGCAATGATGGATCAAGTATATCCACCTAAACAAGATCAGGCGAAAGCACCTTGAACCAATATCCGTAAAAAAATACTTGCGTAGATTACCCACAACAAAAAATTCAGGTGTGTTTATCTATTCTGGGGTCTAGAGTGCTCCTAAGGGGATGTATCTCATATGGTTTAAATCTTGGAGGTTGCCGAAGTATACTCTTGATCCAAAGACTTTTGCTTACATTAGAAGTGACAACTAGCATGGAGCTATCGAAGAATAGTTATTTCATAGGGGAATGGTCTGATGCTTTCATTGCTCCCGTTAAGCCACGACACGAAGAGTGAGTCTCTCGTGATCTTACGTGGGTAACAAACTCATCGACATATAGAGCCTGCGAAACAACTGAATCATTCTGACAGGGAATCCCAATACGTTAAAGAACATCCTGACCATAAGGGCAGAGGATGAACCGTCGTAATCCCAAACAAGTGGCAGCTCATCGATAATCAGGTTGTTAAAATAATACCAATGAAAGAGTGACATAGCTCAACGAGATAATCAAAAGAAGAGAAGATTAATTCATAGAAGATAGAGGTTGGAGAAGCACGGGGTCCTCTCCTCGGAACATGCAAATGATGCAGTTTTCTAGAACGGTCCTTAGATATTATGCATTTGAGCATTTATTGGTTGCATATTATATGATTTAATTGAAGGTCATAATATGCAACCAATTTTTAAAACTGGCCCGAATGTCATGAAATAAAGTAAAAACATATTTTAAAAGTCCTAAATCTTTCAATCTTAAAATTTTGCTTATCTCAATACTTCATTATTAGGCATTTGAGCAGAAAATTTATAATTTTAAGGCCCTTAATGAGCCTAAATTATAATTTTTGTGACATCCCAAATACAAAAAAAAAACAAGGGAAACAGCCCAAGCATGCAGTAATGCAAGAAAATCAATAGAACAAGACAAGTAAGAAAAATGGTATCGCTGGATCGACGACATGTCTCAAAAAAGAAAAAGACGTTCGGACTCGACTTATACAGGTTCGCTGGATCGACGACATATCTCAAAAAAGAAAAAGACGATCGGACTCGACTTATAAATGTTCGATCTTAATTTTATATATGAACAAAATTTAAAATTAAGATAATAGGGCAAGAGTTTGTTGCTCCTGATCCCGTCATGTGGTTTTGTTTGTCTGGCACCTTGGAACCCCTGCCCGTACTTTTTTTTTCGAATATGAACTCTTCCTATGACACTAAAAGGGACATAGAAAAAAAAAAAAAAAAATCGATCTGCCTGAAAACAATGTTAGCTGGAAATCTAATAAACATGCAATGCATATGAGTCATGTCTGGTGGGAGGAGCTAAGCAACGCATGCAAAAAAGAGAGTTAGTCATGATCATTACATTGCCCCTCCTTGTTGCACGTGAAGTGTGTATTTAGGCATGACTCCCTGCAAGAAAACCGACCAAATATACTATCATGCATATCAAAAAAGTAAGCTTGCAAGCACACTAAGGGCACAAAAGGTGATGTCTGGCTAGGGCAACCAAATCAGCAGATAACTATAATCAGAACATTGAAAATGACTATCTAGCAACCCAATACTTAGCCTAGCACACAAGCTAATGTACTGTCATAACCAGTATCTAAGTGAAGGTAGGGTTATGTCAGCAGGCTGGCGTATGTTATGTCAGCAGCTTGGTGTACGTTTTGAGGGGGGTCTTAATCACCGACCCCATCATAAAAATTCAAGGATTCTACAAGGTGCCACTATATGCAAGTTTTGTAAAAACTTTTGAAACTTGACCTCATGTACGGTGTAAGCTAAGTATGCAAGCAGTTTCTAACTAAATTTTGCAAGTATGATGTTTAAGTAATAAAAATATAAATATTTATATTTTGAAATGTTCTAACAAAAGAAAAGCCTAAGTGGCACCCATTATATCTCTTGGAACCATAACAAAACATACACTTGCTAGTCACAATTTGATAGCTAGTATTGCTCACTGAATGATCCTCACGAGCATTATTAGATGTTGTGTCGTGACTAACAGAGAGTAACTCAGCTAACCAGCCAGATTCATCATCGAGATGATCGAGTATGCACATGCAGATGTAAAGTGGTCGAGTACGCAGTCACCGCCTCATATAAGTTGAAGCGATCACAAGATATCAAGTATTCATCACAAGTATACAGTGACATATACTAACGACAAATAAACTGACTGTGCAAAGATGCACATGCAAGACACATAGCACAAGAGGTATTGTGTTCGATCACTTAGAGTACAAAACAATGTCGGGAAGAATTACACCTTGCCTCAATAAAGATCAAACACACATGTAAATGACAAGCACATACAGGGTACAGTGCACTAAACAAACGAGCAAACAGATACTTGCCTTATGCGAAACAATGTGCTCGTGATAGTGTAATGTGGTGTCACAGGATAACAAACATTCTTTAAACGTACACGATGACCTATGCCAATGACAAATGCACCGCAAAGTGAAAAAGAGTATATTGTAGATGCAGAGGCTTGGAGAGTGGGTGTGTCGTGAAGGTAGCGATCCGAAAGAGTGGCTGTGTCATGGAGGCAGTAACCCGAAAGGTTGGTGTGTCGTGGAGGCAGTGACACAGAGAGTGGGTGTGTCGTAGAGGCACTGACATGGAGGGTAAGTGTGTCGTGGAGGCACTGATACAAAGGGTAATTGTGCAGTGGAGGCAGTAACCCAAAGGAAACCTATGACAGTCCAATGCGGTGTCCTAAGAAAAGAATGTGAAGTAATTCTCACTAGGGAGAATTACACACCAGGTAAACTTGATGTGCAACCCATCCAGTCACATGATGTGTGAATGTGTAGAATAAGGGTCCGTTTGGGGCAGCTTATAAGTGTGGGTGGCGTTTTGAAAACGCTGTTGTATCGTTTGTTTCGCGCGTTTCACCAGCTTATCCGAAACTGTAATTGGGTTTTTACACTAAACGCGAGCCGCGGGTCGACCTTTGCGCTGCCGCATTTCAAGCTTATCCTGAAACACACAAACTGCCCCAAACGGACCCTAAGCGTATGACACATCCAAATGAACACAACTTCAAGCATATAAGTCATAAATATGCAAGATGTCATGCAAACAAACACACAAGAGTGTCTAAGTGTTTTAGTGAAGGTATGTCGTGGAGACGGTGACCCGGAAGGTGGGTATGTCATGAAGGTGATCACCCGAAGGCTGGGTATGTCATGAAGGTGATCACCCGAAGGCTGGGTATGCCATGGAGGTGATGACCTGGATGGTGGGTGTGTCAAGAAGGCAATAGCCCGGAGGGTGGGTGTGTCGTAGAGGTAGTGATCTAGAGGTAACTTACGAAAGTCTGTGCTGTGTTGTAAGAATAGAAAGTGAAGTAATTCTCATTAGGGAGAATTACACAACAAGTAGGCTAAATATGCAAGTCATACGGTCACATGATGCATGAATGTGTGGGATAAGTGTACGAGGACAAAAATCCAAATGCACATAACTTCAAACATAGAAGTTATAAATATGCAATAAGTCATGCAAATAAAAACACAAGAGTGCACAAAGGTAGGTGCATACTTACAGAACGTGACACACTGTAACTTAGGGATGTCACGAGTTGGGCATGAAAGGCCGTGCCAAAGAGGGGGAAAAACCGTCAACGAAAAGCATATAGGGGCACATGCTCATGGATGCATAACTAGGTTCGTGGTATAAATGTATTCAAGAAAATAGTATGAAAGAAACAAGCATTTAGGCAACATTCGACAGAAAATGTTGGTCGGACTGATTGTGCCGGTGATGCTTAGGGTACAAGCCAACGAGAGATATCAATCAATCTGATCGAGCTGATGCGGCTGCTCGAACGAGTCGACAAAAAGTTGTTGGTCGCGCCAATCAGACCAGTGGGGCCGATCAGGTGATTTGACTAAACAAATTGATCAATCTAATCTTGCTAATGCGGTTGATCAATGAATTAAAAAAATATTGTCAGTTGCATCAATCGGGCTGGTGGGTCCAATCAGGCGAGCCAACAAAACACATCGATTAATCAGGTCCAACCAGTGCAACCAATGGGATGTGTCGACAGAAGATTGTCGGTCGCATCAATCGGGCCGATGGTGTCAATTGGGCAAGTCGACAGAACAAATGCAAAAAACCAATAAATTTATTCATATATTAAAAATTACATGCACTAACCACAAAATAATGCGAATAAAGCGACGACGTTAGCTACAAAGCGGACTTGCCCAAAAGATTTCACAGGTTACCATAAGGGTTATTGACGGAGCAAAGTGAGCTTCACTACAAAGCGACGATAGTCATCTCCGTTTATCCGGCTTGACGAAAATCCATGGGGAAGAATTTGCAGCATAGGGAATGTGAAAGTTGTGAGACTTTCCATTCCATATGACCGAACAATGATTTTCGCTCCCCTCCATCATAAGAATGAAGTCTCCAGCACAAATACAAGGTCATGAAGACCCCGTGCGTATTTAGTTTATGCCAGAAAAAAAAGATAGGTTTTGTTAAAGGGAATCACAAGGGGATCGCAAAAGCTCCTAACCTATGGGGCATCCTCTAGGAAATAAACAATTAATCAATAGGAGTATAACCGTTTCAACAAGTGTAGACTGGCTAACTTGCCTAGCATGGGCGACCGAACCCACGAAGACACCACAAAACTGACTAATCAAAAGGCATATGGTCAGGCTGACCGATATTGTTAGGCCAATCTGACCATCTGATAAAGGGCAATCGATTAAGCCGGATGATATCAGGTGGCTGGTTAGACCTGTCTCATGTAGGCGATCAAACCCACAAACACCTTAGTAAAATATACCCTTAGTGCTTGCTAAGAAAGAAAATGTAGAGATTTTAAGGAATCTCACCGTTGCGGTGGTTGAAGATGCATTCTCTGGACTTGTCCAAACAGTCGATGTTTGAACCATGCACCGACATACCTCTACAAAAAAATTTGCGAAGAGGTTGCTCGTGTCGGATTCATAGGGATAGCCGATCGGCCAATTTTTAACCATTCGGGGCTTCCCAAAAATAGGAAGCTTTGATAGTACGGGGCGAGAGCCGCAATCAATCAAAATAGTGAGAGGGGTTCAGTCGCACGTGCTTGTCGGCACTATTTTTGGTGTGGGGTTTGCCCGTAAGAAGCTGTCGATCATCGGAATTGAAATTCCATTGCCCGCTTCGGAAGGACGTTTAAAAAGTTGGGTTTTGAAAAAGATGAAGTCAAACTGACTCCATAATTTTTAAAGTTTAGATGAAAGAGCACTTTACCTCAAATCCTGTATCTATCCCGAAGGATGAACACAAGAATTGAGGGAGGCTCGATATTTTCATAGTTTAGATGAAAGAGCCTTACCTCAAATTTTGTATCTATCTCGAAGGATAAACACAAGAATTGAGGGTGAGGCTCGATCAATAAATGAAGAAAGTTATGACATCCGTTTGGTCTGTTAAACCAATGTATTGGCCGACAAATTCCCCTATTGAAACCAATGTACTGGCCGACAAATTCCCCTATTTAATATAAGGAATTAAATAGGGTTTATATCAATGATATTGAGGGTGAGGTTCGATCAAATAAACTAGAGAAAGTTATGACATCCGTTTGGTCTGTGAAACCAATGTATTGGCTGATAAATTCCCCTATTTAATATAAGGAATTAAAAAGGGTTTATATTATGCTGGGTTCGGGAAAAGCTTCCTATAAGGGCAAGC
>JXCR01143903.1:0-58186 GCA_002079205.1 Phalaenopsis hybrid cultivar
GTTGCTGCCCTCTCATGTTTGGAACATAAGCTGAATGAAAATTTTGGTTTTAAACCTTTTTTAGGGTTTGCTTTGGAGGCTTGGTTTTACTTCATGTTGCTGCCCTCCCATGTTTGAAGCATAAGTTGAATGAAAATTTTGGTTTTAAGCCTTTTTGGAGCTTGATACGGTGGTCGGTTCCACCCCTTGTCATTGCTTCCCTATTTGAGATACATGTTGAGCATGGAGTTTAATCTCTCAAAGGCTTTTGGAGNCTATTAAGGTTTACAGTCTTTTCAAGTATTTGTTCAATCTCTCTATTAGAAAATTCAGCTAACCCACTGGTTTGAGGATGATAGACAGTATAGATTCTATGAATAATATTAAATTTTTCTGCTAATCTCTGAATATATTTATTTCTAAAATGGGATCCTCCATCAGTGATAATCATTTTAGGCATTCCGTATCTAGTGAAAATATTTTTCATTAAAAATCTTGAAACATTTTTAGCATCACAGCGAGGTAAAGCTTGTGCTTCAATCCACTTAGAAACGTAGTCCACTGCAATTAATATATATAAGTTTCAAAATGAAGGAATAAATGGTCTCATAAAATCTAATCCACAAACATCAAATATCTCAACTTCTAACATGAAATTCAAAGGCATTTCATTTCTTCTAGATATATTGCCTACTCGTTGACATCGATCACAAGTTTTTATGTACCTATAAACATCTCTAAAGATAGTAGGCCAATAAAATCCAGCTTCTAAAGTTTTATAAGCAGTTTTATCAATCCCAAAATGTCCTCCAAATTCAGAATCATGACATTTCTCAATAATTAGTTCAGTTACTTCATAAGGTACACATCTCCTCATAATAAGATCCTTACATTATTTTTATAAATAAGACTCATCCCAAAAATATGCTTTTGCATAATGAATAAATTTCCTTTGTTGTTACAATATCAGCATAGGTGGCAAAATATCACTTACAATATAGTTAACAATAAAAACATACCATGGTATTTTCCACTCATTAATATTATAAAGTTGTTCATTAGAAAAATTGTCTGTAATTTCATTGCCAGTGTCAGATAATTCATGGTTTTCTAATCTTGATAAATGATCAACAATTTGATTATCAGTTCCTTTTCTATCAATAACCACATGATCAAATTCTTACATCAAAAGTATCTATCTAATCTACCTTGGTTTGGCATCCTTCTTTTGCATCAGATATTTAATAGCAGAGTGATCAGTATGCACAATACATTTAGCTCCAATTAAATAGGATCTGAATTTATCTAAAGCATATACAATAGCTGGTAACTCTTTTTCAGTGACAGTATAATTAATTTGTGCATCATTAAGAGTTTTACTAGCATAGTATATAACTTNTAGTTTTTGTACTTGTTTACATGTTGTTTTCTCTTATTCAATGAAGCTATTGGTGTTTTCTCTTATCATACAGTATAGCTAAATATTTTTATACTCCTATGATTGGGATGCGTACATGAATCAAATATTTTATCAATGAGTTTTTCGTAGACATTTTTGTGCCTTGTTAATTAATTTATGTTACTGTGTTAACCTTTTGATTCTCATTTACTTCTAATTTGGTTAATTAGAAAATTAAAATCCCTTGTGATCTCAAACTTCTAACAATTAAATAGAAGAACAAGTAGATTAATACACGGCCACATGTTGGAATAAGCTTATTGTCAATAAGAGATTGCAATCTAGATAAGGGACTAGAGAATTCCTGCGAAACTTTGTAAGGTTATGCCCCCTTGCCTATAAAGCGAGTTTACAATGCTTCTTATGACATCAACAGAGACTAAGAAATATTTGTCTCTAGTTGTCAATAATAATGTGGGAATCTTATAGGAAAATTTTGAGGATTCATATAGTTTGAGTCACATGAGTATGATTTTCATCATCTCTGAAAAACTTTAAAACATTTATTTTCTTCATTATGATTTTAGCAACCTTTTAAATTTAGCAACTTAGAACACTTCAAGATCCAATTGAAATTAATATAAGAATAAACCAAGGTGTCCTCTATATTACCACAGATCTAGGTAGACAAAATGAAGAGGATCTAGAAGGGATTGATTTATTTAAAAACATCTTATTACGTTTAATGGTCGATCTAATAGCCGCAGTTTATTCTTACTAGGCAATCGTTTTGCCATCACCTTCATATTTTTATCATTTGTGCTATCTTTTATAACTTTCAAGATGAAGGAGCTCTTGATTCTTGTAACATCAAGATTTTCCTAATAATGGCCCGAGCCACAGTTTGACTATTAATGTTAAACGACGAAAACAAAGTTGGATTGATAGAATTTACGTGAATGGTTCTACTTTGCTGAATTGGGATAGCCTTGACATAAACTAGGCGGGCAGCTTTGATATGGTTAGTGGAGAGTTGGACGCCAGTGACGCGCTGGAAGCCGGAGGCCATATACGCTCCCATGCTCGCCATGCCCTCCGCTATCATGGTTGTGATGCTGCCATGCAGAACTTTGAAGGAATGATCAATAAAGAAGAGGCTCGCCAATTTTGGAAGCGTAAAAGAAAAAAGATAGAAATGTTTGGGGCAGAGGGTTTCGAGTGAAGCAGGAGACCCAGGCAAGGGTTTCAGGGAAGTAAAGGAAATTTTACACGCACGTTGCAAACTCAAGAGACTAGATGGTTTCGCATCTCTATTATACTACAAAACACGGCTGGGAAATGTGGTTGCGAATAGTGTTATTCAAACAGTGAAAAAATGAAGTTTTTTTATCAAACAATGATTCAAGAAGTTGCCCCAAACGCACCCTTAGGGTTCACTAAACTAAAACTTCACCAATTAGAAAATTTACTAGTTTTTTCATATGATCGATACATAGACTCAAATAAATATATTACTTGACAGACTCATATACTTTTATGATTTTCGTCTGCTTCGCAGAAGTTTCAGGCATCATAACATATTCAAATAACATAAAAATAGCCAAAAGTTTTCCCAAAATAGAAAACAAACACGTATATATAGTTTCTGCTAGAAAGAAACCCTGATTAGAGGAAAGGAGACGTGAAATAAACAAGAAAAGTCAAAAGATATACCTAAATTTGATAAAGAAGCGGAATATGTCTATTTGACACTTACGCGGTTGTGAGTCCTAAAGATTTCGCCACATCACAGTACCAAATTGTGGGATTCAGTGATTCCGTGGGATTCTACGATTCAGGAATCACAAAAATCTTATATCAGAAGCTCCCTTATCATCCTCCCCAACTAACAGATGCTTCTTCTTCTCTAAAAAGGCATAGATTCCACTGTCGAATGTTTTTTCCCAAAAAACACTTATGAAGATTGTCGAAGATGCAATTTTGCGAACCTACCAAGCTATCTGTATGTGGACGCACTGCTAAACTAAACCAAAATTTAGTACAACATATTCTTTATAGTCATCCAAAATTATCTAAGAAATTTCTCATCTTTATCTAAAGTGATGGCATGTTGGACCTCCCTCGGTACTAATAACTTAGAAGGTAGATTGTACGTCTGAAAATCCTAAAATTCTTATCTGGGATTGTTCAATGTCAGATATTAGCCACTTGATCTCATGCTCGACTTGGAAAACCAATACCAACCTAGTTGATGCCTCTGTTAATGCCTGCAAAAGAGTAGTTTGTGACACCACATCCTCGTACTCTGTATGAACGCCTATTACCTCAGACTTACTACTTTCTTGAACAACCAATTTTAACCCTCCTAGAATCTCTCTCATGGGCTCAACATGAATCACAAACAAATTTCCCTCGTCGGTTGTGTTATGGTACCCCCTCCACGCTGCTCGTCTAGATCTTCACCCTTCTGCCTCCTTCCCTGCACCCTGCTTAGTGAAAGATATCGCTCTTTTGTTTTTACAATCAGATGCAATGTGTCCAAAACCATGACACTTAAAGCACTTCTTGGCATGAACAAATTTAGGAATGCTGACAATCTCCACGCTTACTTCACTCTGCTTGGGTTTGCCTTTGGATGTGTTCGCTTGAGTGCTCCACTAGGTGTACTTTTACTACCTCATACTGGGTTGAACTCTACTCGAAAGATGAGGCATTCAAGTAATGATGTTGCTATTTCTCCACCTTACAAACTAAGGTCTGGACATCGAGTAGAAACGAATACGGCTACAGATGCACCACATTCACGATAAAAGACATCAGGTATCAAAAATATCTTGTCACTGTGCGTTCCTCTGGTTCCACCAACTCATATTTCATCAAAAGTTAATCAAATTCCATTATGTACTCCTCCATAGAAGTTTGTCTCTCGCCCAAGTTTTGAAGCTTTATGAACATATCATGCTGTAATGTAGAGGAAGGTAAGTCCATTGCATCTCCCTTTCTTCTCTCTGTTGAATAAGCTTCAGGCTCTCCCACCACAAAAAAAACATTTTTCTGATTTGAAGGCTACCAATTTAACTTGTCTTCAGGAACATCTTTGTACTAAAAAATTCATTCTATTACTTGAAGCCACCTGATATACTCATATGGATCCATGCGACTATTAAAATTGGATAAATCTAAAATTTACTACAAGATCCAGGCTTCTTTTCTAATGCTCCATGCGAAATCATTGAGAAAGTGGTTCTTCATCACTTAAAACTGCCTGATGGAAGGAATTCACTTCCACTTCTCGATATTACGAGATATCGTTGTGGCTATGGGTGAGTTCACTGGATTGTCTTCTCTCAAAAGTGGCAAGCCTTTGTGGCAGTTGGAGGATTTCTCGTTGCATATCCTCCCTAACAAATTTATGGGCACCTCACTGAGGGTTTCTCCTTGGTGGCATGGAGTCCTTCCTCTTGATCAGATTTAAAGCAGATGTAGGATTGCAAATCAAAGTTGGTCGGGGGTTTAGGTTTTAGTGGTAGGTGTCGAGATAAAATTTTGGTAGAGGTAGAAATGCTTGAGCTCAAATATTTACAGTTGGGTGAGCTCATCTTTGCCACCCTTCAAAATAATGGAAAACCCATGCCCTCTTCATCTCCCCAACAGAGTACTCGTCTACCGTCAGTTATAATATCTCAAGCCATTGCATGCAAACAAGTAAACTGGGAATTGATAAGCTAAATTGCTCTAATGCCAGCAAAAAGTATGCGAGCCAATGATATATGGAAAAATATTCAAATAAAAAGTCAACCAAGTAGAGCCGGGCCAAAATCATAAAGCCTATATTCGGGAATATGGGAGGGATGGAGTTTTGGAACGGTCTACAAGCACATGAACTGAGAATGGTCTAGGTCAAAAGGAAGTTTACAGTTAAATAATATAACATAAAGTTAATAAAACTTCAAAATCTATTCTCTCATAATTCCCTTCGCTTGCCAAAATATGACTTACCAAAGGGTGTATGGATTTAAAAGCTCAAAAAGATCATTAGATCTTATCCTTTGTTTAAGCTAGAACAACTTGTGTAAGATATACATCAAAATTCATGCATATAAAAAAAGAACAAAATAGTGAATCGAAATAACACCTAAAAAAAAAGAAAAAGAAATCTATACTAAGACATTGAGCATAGTGAATTGTGAGTGATGATCCATTCAAATAATGTGATGGTGATTAAGACCACACAAAAACATTTGCTATTAGCACGAAAGGCTGAATTATAAAATACCTTATAAACTGAAGGATGTATATGATCAAGATGAAAAAACTTTGACTCAAGATATGGCAGTTGAGACCCATGTTCATATTGTGGCAAGTGCCGGAAGAGTTCAACTCTATTTCTAGCTTCAAATTGATTAACTACAGCACGTCTTCTAGCCTTTTCAACCCGATTTTTATCATCATACTGCAGGCCAGGCTGAGGAACATCCTTCTTTCTCTCTTTATCATGATTGCGGTCAGCCCTTTTCTCAGAAGCCGTAGTTGTATCTTTAGGCCCATCTTTCTTCTGAGGTGGTCTGGCACCTTTCTCTTGCTTTGCATTAGCCTGGGCACCACTATGAGATGCAGCTGCAGGATTGCCTCCTCTTTCTGCAATTACTAGAGAGTGAGCAGCATGCATGATGTGCAACCAAATTCAGATAAAATAATTTCAGAGCATACTAGCAAGAAAAAAAAAAAGTTAAACTCGTTTCCAAAAACAAAAATACATATTCTGATAACAAAAAAGATGGCATGGTCCTAACATCATGTATTACTTTATATGATGCTAATTTACAGCATATCAATACAATCGGACATGCAAAACTTTATCCAGTTCATGTGGCGAACTTCTCTTCAACTAGACCTTAAAGTTCTTAGAAATCTAATCATGCAGAATAGCTATAATGTCCTCACCGAGACCAANAAAATTCAGAACATACTAGCAAGAAAAAAAAAAGGTTAAACTCGTTTCCAAAAACAAAAATACATATTCTGATAACAAAAAAGATGGCATGGTGCTAACATCATGTATTACTTTATATGATGCTAATTTACAGCATATCAAAACAATCGGACATGCAAAACTTTATCCAGTTCATGTGGCGATCTTCTCTTCAACTAGACCTTAAAGTTCTTAGAAATCTAATCATGCAAAATAGCTATAATGTCCTCACCGAGACCAAAGGTCATGAAAATTGAATTATAGAAATAGCCTTTTGAAAATGCAGGGAACTACGGCTGTATATAGAGATGGCTTCCTTCAGCTTATATCGGCAGGATCTTAATGCAAAAAAATGCATCCATTTTAAATAAAGAACAATGAAAGCATTTTGCTGGATAATCCGATCATTATGTTTACTACAGTGAAGAAAAAAGATTAAAAGTGCTTTGCAACACAGTGCTGGTTTTATTTTATATTTTGAAAATAAGGTACTAGACAGATCTGAAATATTTAATTATTTAAATTGTTGAACACGACATTAAAAGTAATATCTTATCATGAAAGATAGAAACATCACTTTATGATGGGTTCAATTATTTTAATAAAGAAATTTTGGATTTTGCATGGTCTGTGTTTTAACTCATAGCTCTTTCCCCTACCTAATCCGAAGATCAAATAGAGTTTAGAAAAATCCAGGTTGCTAACTTCCTATAAGAGCAAAACCTATAGTTAATCATACATTTCTTAAAAAAACTCTCTATTAAGATTGTACTTTTATCTTCAAGGAATTTGTAAGTTTTGTTTCCACAATTAATTATAGAGAATATCAAATTGGAAAGCTCAAAAATGAAATAGTTATTTATAGAATTCAAAAGATAAAAAGTAGATATTGAAGATACTGAGAAACTCAGTAGGATCTCAACTATCATTTTATTTGGCTTTATTGATTTTTGAAAGAAAGATTTATTTGATATTTGTGTTAACATTTTATTTAGANTATATGTTTACTACAGTGAAGAAAAAAGATAAAAAGTGCTTTGCAACACAGTGCTGGTTTTATTTTATATTTTGAAAATAAGGTACCACACAGATCTGAAATATTTAATTATTTAAATTGTTGAACACGACATTAAAAGTAATATCTTATCATGAAAGATAGAAACATCACTTTATGATGGGTTCAATTATTTTAATAAAGAAATTTTGAATTTTGCATGGTCTGTGTTTTAACTCATAGCTCTTTCCCCTACCTAATCCGAGATCAAATAGGGTTTAGAAAAATCCAGGTTGCTAACTTCCTATAAGAGCAAAGCCTATAGTTAGTTACATCTTTCTTAAAAAAACTCTCTATTAAGATTGTACTTTTATCTTCAAGGAATTTGTAAGTTTTGTTTCCACAATTAATTATAGAGAATATCAAATTGAAAAGCTCAAAAATGAAATAGTTATTTATAGAATTCAAAAGATAAAAAGTAGATATCGAAGATACTGAGAAACTCAGTAGGATCTCAACCATCATTTTATTTGGCTTTATTGATTTTTGAAAGAAAGATTTATTTGATATTTGTGTTAACATTTTATTTTAAAAATTAGGATTTATATCACACACTATATGATCATGAAAAAGACTAAAAACCGAGGATTAACATCGTAACTAAACGAACTATCTCAGAATCCTAAAGTCAAAATCAAGTTTACCGAATAAAGTAGAACCTCGGACCGTATCTAAAAGGAAGAGAATGTAACAAACAAACTAACTAAATGGACTTACCACCCTGCCTCAAAAGGGTTGACATCTAAACCACCTAACGTAGTAAATCATCGGTGTCATGAAATGCAGGATATGATAGATTGTTATTTATTAAAAAAAGTAAGTCGTATAACTTGATTTAAAAATCAAGATGTCTAAGTATGAGTGGTATGCAAAATGTTCTAAAGCAATTGAATTTTTTTTTTACAATTAAAAATTTAAATATTTATAACTCACCACACTCAAGCTTTTTATTATTTTTGTTAGCTCTTAGTGTCGGGTAATAAAGCAAACTGTGTAAATATGCATGTCCTTGATAACGAATGCTTAGAAGATTCATTTATAAGGTCAATCGCTATGCAAAAGCAAACTCACTCTATAAGGCAATAAAGGAACCAATATAAATTTATATGCCTAAAATAATCTTTTCATGGTTATTCCTAAATCGAAAAGTTTCTACTAATTCATGTGAATGCAATATTTTATTTTGTTTTGATTTTGGTTTAATTTCTTAATTTTGAAATATTATGTTAAAATTATTTATTTTAAGAAGAAAATTTAGTTAATAATGAGTCTACGATAACCCAGAAAAAAAAGCAAAAAACATAACCTGAAATGTGGGCAGACCTATCAAACAAAAACATAACGAAGATAACAACAAGACTACCAAAAGATTAACCAGCCCTACACCTAATAGAAGTTCATCTTAGATGTTCATCCTTTATTTTGTTCGTCTTCCCTTAGATAGTTTGGACATTGACTGACTGACAAACAAATTAACATTAAAAAAGAAAAGACACTGCAGAAAAGTAAACATATGTTTACCATAACAGTCTAGAATTACTATTGCGTTCAGTAAAACAGAATTTAACATATCATACACTTGTTATAGCCCCTGCAAAATAAGAATAGTAAAAAATAACATGAAAAGGAAATTTTAACAACATAATCAGCTTAAACTCCAGCCTAGCGAGAAAATCCGCCCTAACCAAATATTTTTTTTGAGAATTGGACCTTATTTAGGGACCTACTGGAAAAAAGATAATAGCGTCGAAGTTCCCTCTGTTCCAGTGAACCCTTATTAGGATGATTATTTAGGGACCTTAAACATCCAGTCTTCTCTCTTCTCATTTGCACGGCTCGACACAGACATCACCCACAATCTTCTTCCTCCTCCTTCTCCGCGTGATCACGACATCTAAGTCTCCTCCTTCCTCCTCTTCAATTGATTTGCGGCTCAACATAGCACCGCAAGCACAATAACAATGTCGGTTTCGACAAATCCAAGCGACTCATAGCAAGCGGCGACGTTCACTTTACCTTTCTTTATCTACAGCACGACGACATTTTATGCATGAAATCGGTGACTTCCCACTTTTCTTCTTCTCTGAACAGAAGTTACTCCCATTCTCCTTTCTTTACTCCCCCTCTCGCTTTATTTTTAAAATGATCCTCTCAACTCTTAAGCCTAATCGTAATGATGGTTAGCCCACAAGTTGATTCAATTTTTTTTAATAAATATTATTATTATTACTCTTTTACTTAAGTTATTACATAGCTTATAGTTGATAAAGGTACACTGAAGGGTACTAATTATATGAATTGGTCAATGTTTTACATACTTTTCTTTTTCAGTGAATCTTTTATCTATTAATGTCATTATTCTCCAGCTAAAACGTGTAGTTTCTTTTGATATCCCTAAAGTAATCTTTCAAGAAAAAGAGATAGGTCAGACACTGGGACTGGAACGTGGCATAATGGACTCTAATAATTAGACTTAGAGGGGATGAACTTAGCTTTGACATCCATGGTGGAGAGTGATGGAGTAGAAGAATTTGGCAGGAGTGTGGAGGATGTGTTGCTACTACATTACAGAAGCATGGGACACTCTTGTTTTAGTTTATTGATTCGGCTGTATCCTTTTTGGCATGAAAAGGCAAATAGACAAAAATATTTTAGTGATCTTTGTGAGTTTAGCAAGCTTATTAGGAGCTCTTATATAAGTTATGAGAATAGGAGTTCTGGGATTTTTTACTTGATTCATTCTGACGTCTGGGGACCTTATTCTATAAGTTCTATGAATGATTATCGATATTTTGTGGCCTTTATCGATTGTTTTTATTGTGTTATTTGGGTATATTTGGTGAAAAATAAAGGTAATGTGTTTGCTTGATTTTAAGACTTTCACATGACAATCCAGACTTAATATGGTGCAATAGTGAATATTGATGTCAGATAATAGAACAGAATATACCAAAAAAGTATTCGGGAAATACTTGTCAACACAAGGGATACAGCATCAAACCACATGTCCATTTACACCAGCACAAAATCAAATAGCAGAGAGAAAAAATAGATATCTTCTAGAGGTTTCCCAAGCATGATGACCTCAAAGATTGTCTCAAAGCACTTATGGGGGGCAAGCAATTTTGACAATTGCTCAATTTATCAACAGGATGTCATCGAGAGTGTTGGATTGAAATTCTCATTATCATATGTTGAAAGGAGATAATAGTTGTTTATGTATGTTTGGTGAAGGAAAACAGTCATAAGTAGGGAAGCTGGATCTCAGAGCTATGAAAATTGTGTTCATAGGTTATTCTATTACCCAGAAGGGGTACATCTGCTGGAGCTAGATAGAAAAGGGATTTCTTGTGAGCATGGATGTGTCATTTAGAGAATTTGAACAGTACTACACCGAGGAGGTGACCACACTCTTCGGTGACTCACCAGATACTGAAGATATTAGGCAAGGCTAGGTGAGCATCAACGGTGAGAAAGTGGTACACGTGGGAGTCATGTCTTGTCTTATGATGTGGGATGAATCAGTTAAGGAATCAAAAAATGAGGGTAAACCTAAAGGTGGTGGGATTCAGGTTGAATGTGAGTTAAGGGTGTATACACGGAGAAGGAAATAGATTGAGAGAACAATGCCTGTGGTGGCCCTTGTGTAAACTAGTCCCTTGTCCTACTCTTCCCCGGCTCTTGAGGCACCTACACCATCCACCCCCGAAACAAATCTCTCGTGTGATATGATTCCTCCTCTTTCTTCTCCTAACCCCCCTACTTTAAGAAATTGTATTAGATGAGAACATGACATTACTAACTTTGTTTCATATTCTAACATATCACCTTTGAACGGAGCATTCATTGCATCTTTGGACACTATAGCTATACCAAAGAGTTGGCAAGTTGCTAAAGAGAATCCCAAGTGGAAACTCGTTGTGCATGAAGAGCAGATGACTCAATAAAAACTAAATATGAGAGATAGTGTCCTACCAGCGGAAAAAAAGACAGTTGAATACAAATGAATCTTCATAGTGAAGCAAACTCAAAAGTAATGATAGAACGGTACAAAGCACGAAATGGTACAGTTAGACATATGGCATTGGCTGATGAAACATTTGCACTAGTGGCAAAGATGAGCTGAGTGAGGACACTAGTTTCTCTTGTAGTGAATCGTGGGTGAAAGTTACACCAACTCAATGTGAATATTACATTTATTCATGGAGAGTTATTGTTGACCTTATTTTGGTGAGGCCTTGGTTTCTTTCTCTTAGAGTCTAGGATCTAGCCTTAGGATTTTTCTATTGACTATCCTAGAAGGCTAGTAATGAAACTCACCTTACATAGAGCTTCAAACAACTTCTTGACCTATTTTTGTTAAAACCTCACATGAGTGGTCCAAGCACTCAACTTTTAGTTGCAATGGCTAAAAACGAACATGTGGAAGGTCCAAAAATGACTTCCCCGCAGAATTTAAAGGCCTTAGGGACACCCTTTTAACCTTGAACGGCCTACTCACACACATCCACTGCACCGCGCGATAAATTAAATTGGCCCAATCGCCAACGAACTTGTCCGAATGAACCCGAATGACGAAACGGATAGCGCGAGCATGTCCGGGACGTCAATTTTACCCGGAAAGGTTGTCTTTACATATCACATTATAGACTATTGAGGACGAATAAAGTTAAGTTATAAAAATTTTTCTTCCCCCCAAACTTGATTTTTAACATGTATAGCATTCAGTACAAAAAATATAAACGGGAAGAAAAAAGTTCAGAAATTATATCTATCGCTAATGTCTATCACAAACATCTACAAGTATTCATCAGGACAGAACAATTTGCAACATAAAGTAAATCTAAACTAAAATATGTTGAAATGAACTTAAGATAAAGAAAAGTCTACTAGTACAACAGGTATCAACATAGAAATATATTTAAGTTTTCCCCAAATCCTCTATATAGTTGTAACACAAGCACAAACAAACTTGATAAATGAGATCAATTCTTCCTCCATCTAATCACACCTCCATTCCTTACCTCCAATTCTAACAGAATCACTTCACTAATCAGTTAGAACTTTTAAAAGTTTTTCATCGGGTCTAAGCCCATGGATACGATTATCTCTGCATATTAGCTCGCGAATACCAACCTCATGCATCAACATATCCCTTAAAGTATGCATCTTTAACAGTTATAAGGGTAGTGTAAGATAATCATCGGGTTATTCATCAACTAATTTTTTGAACCATATTGAAGAAACAATGTCAGATAAAGGAAGTAAAAGAATTTAGATGGACTTGTTCTATGTTCAAACTCATAATGTCTCCCGTTAATCCTCATGTCTAGTTTAGATTTGAATCATAATGTACTTGTTAATTCAACTACTACCAGAGAGCACAAACAAGTTTAGTCATAATGAGAAGTTAAGGAATCACCTCACTCATGACACACACACTGATCAAATCAATCCATAACAATTCAAATATCCACTAACATAAAATTGATCAATTCACACTAAAACAAACACATCACACCTCAAATAAATACAACTCATAAACATACTAACAAAGATAACTTATGAGTTGCCTCGCATGAAGCGTTTGGTTTAACGTCGTCAGTCCGACGAATCCCAAAGTTATACATATTTCACTTGCTCACCAATTTTCTCATTGAGGTTTTCTAATCCCCCTATAAGTTCTCCTTAGTTCTGAGTCATATGGTTCAAGGTCTGCAGCTCCTGAACTATGCTTTCAAATCTATAAACTTAATTAATAGGACAGATATCCATTACTTCAAGCACTCAAAAATATTTTTTGTTATTTTGGATTTTCTTTTAAATACACACGATAATTAAATATATTATATAATAATACTACAATTTTCAAATCTAAGTCTTACAGTTTCAACTAAAATTCACCTAAAATTCTTGTCGTGGCTTCCCCGACAATGGCGCCAAAAACTTGATTCGACCCTCAATTACTCAGTTATTTAGTTTCCTAACCAAAAACTTAAGCTGGTTTCCTTAGGCAGCTTATGTGCAAAATGGATATGTTATAAAATTTAGAATTTAATTTATATTTCACACACTAGAGGTTTTACGCGAGTTTACGTGTCGTTTCAAGTAATATAAGTTTTTCTTTAAAACCCAGAGTATCGATCCCACAGAGAAACGAGATAACAAATCTCTTAGATTAATTCTAGTCTACTACTATCAGAACTTAGTTTGGAATGTCGATTAAGGGTTTTTCCTAGCAACTGCTTCTAAATACAAACCTAAATTTAAAGATAAACCTAACTAGATAAACTGATTTGATAAATTAAGTTAAGAACATTACCTAACCTAAAATTAAGTTACTAAATCTAAAATTATCCTGAGTAGGTTCTAGTCTATCACCCTAGATTACCCACTGTGCCCTCTCTTTAAGACTAACCGGTCTTTAAATTTCAAACTCTATATCAAATTGGTAAGAACGTAGCTTATCACCCTAGAAACAACAATTTACACCCAATCAACGAATATTTTCCTAATATTGCATTGCCACCTAAACTACTTCACCATAGCCAACCGGACAATGTAAGTGCACTCAAGTTGTGAAGTCACTGCTCTTCCGAGTATTTTTTCAACTTACAACAGATTTTAACATAGCATATGGTCAGTATATTATGTTAATGAAGCAAAAGAGATATTACTCATCACAAAGAAATTAAAATTATTATATGATTAAACAAAATTTTTCACTTATGCCATTATTTCATAACAAGAGGAAAGAATAAGGAAAATTACGCACTAAGTATGGAGAAAACACAACAAAAAACTTCATTTAAATCAAAATAAATCCACTAGATAAGTATCTACAACAATTATAAGATAATAAAGAACACAATACTTAGTTTTTTTTCCTCTGAAAGAAAGATGAAAATCCCTCTAATAAAGTTTCCTGCTGATACATGCAATACTAATACAATCCCTTACAGATATCTCTCAAAATTCCCTCTAATCTCTCTAGAAAAAGTAAAAATCTACAATTCATACTCCTATCTACGACCTCTCGACGTTCCAAAAGATTCCAGGAGTTCGTAATGCAAAAAGGTGCATTTCCAAGTGTCAAAGTCCGCCTAATAACTCCTTGGGCATCTAGAACCCGTCCATAACCATTTCTGGTGCCTAGACGCTAGAAAGTGGCGCCATCTTTTCTAGTTTCTAGGTGGGGACTGGCGCCTAGGCGCCACTCTGCTGGCAGTAACCCCGTATTGCCCCATTTTAGCTTCAATCTGCTCCAAGTGTTATACTTGCAAGATAAACATGAAATAATATTTCTTTAAAGTGCAATTTGATTCAAAAACATGTGAAAAATGTAAATGAAATTAAGCATAAAAAAAGAAAGACATTAAAATGTGTCAGGTCAAAATTTTCTTTCTTGCTCCATTTGACTCCAAATTACAACATTTTTGGTATTTGAAAACAAAAACGCGTAAAATGTCTTCCATTAAAGTGCAAGATCATAAAATATGAGCATAAAATGTATATAAAAAGTAGCACATTTTTAGGCGTGTCATACCGACCGGCAAATTGAGAAACCATCAACAAGCAGACTCTTTAAGTGTCGTCAATAAGAGGCGACACTTCATTGCATCTCTAATCTGTAGTAATCCAACAGACGATTTGAAAGAAGCTAGATGTTTGGTCGGATCACTTTTCTCCTTATATGGATCCAGGTAAGGAGTCCTTAACTTCTTTGGTGACACTGCCTCCACAATCTGTCGAGTGAAAGCACTGTCAAGGGCTGACTAAATTGGTGCTTCGACACATTTTATATGATGCCTAACCATCGGCGTAGATCCAGTGCTGGCCACTTGTTAAGAATCTCCTCCTTCGGTCGCCTGATTGCTTACACGTCTGTTGGGCACTGGCAGAAGCTCCAAGGAACCCCTTGAGAGCGAGTTCGCTGAGATCCCACTTCAGGAGCGATGTTTGAGCATCCCTTTGCATAAGTGCTTGTTAAAAGGCCTCAAACAGGCCCATCATCTATTCTCGCAATTACTGGACTTGCCGTTGAATCTCCCGGTTCACTTACTCCCTTATGAACTCCACTGTGAAGCGTCTTTCTGTTGCGACTCTCCTTCATAATGTGCTCCGCTTTTTATCTATGAAATGTCTATCCTCACTGCACCACCTTTTAGGATGTTGAATCTTAAATTATATTTAGTGAAACACTCCCCAAGAGATAGAGCTGAGAAGAGGAGAAAGAAAGTTGGAGAGTTGAGTGAGAGAGAAATGTTGTCTTAATTTATGTCGTGATTGTCTAATTATACGGGCCTAAGAATACAGTAACAAAAGAAGAGAACAGTTATGATAACTACCCAAATAACTAAATCCTGTCAAATAAGAATTACAGTATAACACAAAGAAAATATGATATATGTTGACGTCCAAAATTCCAAATCGACGGTCAAATCGATTGATCGGATGACTTCCATCGAGGGATCTAGTCGATTGATGAAAGTCCTTTGATCACTCAAGCGCATCATCTTGCCCAATCGGTCCACCGGCCACCAGTATTGTCGATCGCCAGGTATGTCGGTCAATCAGTTCAGGCTAACCGGTCAACTATTTTCTGCGGATACTCACTCTTTCGTTCGTAATTTCGATCGCCTAAGTCTTCGTCATTAGTCGTTTGATCCCTTATACAGTTATCATTTTAAGTAGCTATTAAATTCACATTATTAAGTATTAAATTTTCACTATTTTACCTTATGAAATCTTAATTAAACTCTTTAATTAAATTTATAACCTACATTTTCTTTATCAAAGTTGGCGCAGGTCAATATTTCTTCTTTAGCTCGCACACTTCACGTCCAAGTCTGAAGTTAAGTTTAATTCAACATAATTTACATGCTCGCAAAACATAAACTTCTATAAGTTTTATTAAATAACCTAAAATATTAAAAACCTCACCTTTCTCTTTGGTCGAACCCTAACCCTCAGACATGCGCGGTTCGCTTCTTCCTCCGCACGAATTCAGCCCGCGGCTTCTTTCCCTACATGATTGAGCTTCCCAGCGTGCGAGAAATTTGGCTCGCTTCTTCTCGCACGAGCTTCCTCCGATCAATGTCTCATGCTTCCTTCGAGGGATTCTTCTAACGAATCTCACATACTACCACCTTGCTCAACCTTCCACGCAGTCGCCCGATTTTTTCTGTCTCGAGTATGCCGACTTCATCACTAAAATCGTACATATCAAGAAAGCCCTGGCTTGCGATCTTCTCGGTTTTGCAAGCACATTTACCTAAGCCCTAGCCTCTCGTTCCCCCTCTCCTTAATCGAGTCGCTTGATGTGTTAGGTAAATCAGTTTGCAATTTATATAGGCGAATTCACCTCTTTCATTTCTCGACCTCCGCTCGCTTCCTCTCCCGTCCTGTTCGGTTTCGCATCTTTCACTTTTAATTCTTCTTCAGCTGCCGACTCGTCGTTTCCTCTCCTTCGATCCTTCATTTCCTGTGCTCCCTGTAATTGAAACGAAACTGTTACAATCTTCCTCACTTACAAAAAATTTCGTCCTTGAAACTTATAAACTTACCTAAAGTCATTTCTCATTAAACAGATCGACAACTGCTATCCATGAAACTAGAGGTCATTCATGACAAGTAATCACTATAAAGATAAAGACTCGATACAAGACGACTCAACTATACTTCAAAACAAATTGTTACTGAAGCAAAAAGAATGCTAGAAAGAGAGAAACTAACCAGACCACATCGACAATAGCATCAGTAGGTTCTTCAAGCTCACAATGAGTAAGGGAACATACTCGGGGTCGAATAGGTTATCCTTGTTGACCTTGGGTCGAAGCTGAAGCTATAGACTATTTTTTCTGCCCGTTTGCAGACTTCTGGGAAGGAGCTCACCAGGTTTCCGATCTTCAGCGCTTTTCTGGCTAAGCGATGGACAATGTCTTGCCATATGACCAAGTTGATGTAGCCAATAGCAAGTGTTAGATCCTATGATTCATTCACATTTATGTTGTCAACCACATTTGACACAAGTGACTCCAGTACCCTAGTCTTATCCACAAAAATGATATCATCATTAAGATGCATACACCAACGTACATCCTCCTATAGATTTCCAGTAAGAGCATCCATAACTAAAGAAAAAAAGATATGGGATTAAAGATGATTCTTGATGTAATCTAACAGAAATAGGAAAACGTTTGGTTAATCCTCATTTTGTTCGAACACAAGTAACAACTCTAGTATACATATCTTCAATGACTTGAATATAAGTTATATCAACATCTTTCTTCGCTAGAACCCTCCAAAGAACTTCTCTTGAAACCTTAATGTAAGCTTTCTCTAAATCAATAAAAATTTTATGTAGATTCTCCTTACTCTCTCTGTGCTTCTCCATCAAACCTCTTAATAAATGTATAGCTTCCATAGTAAACCTGACAGGCATAAATCCAAACTGATTATGAGAATTATTGTGTCACTTCTTAACCTATGTTCAAATACCCTCTCCCACAATTTTAAAGTATGATACTCAACTTAATTCTTCTATAATTTGCACTCTTGTGCATCTGATTTATTCTTAAAAATATGGACCAAAATACTCTTTCTCCACTCCTCAGGCATATTTTAGCTTTAAGATAATATTAAAGAGTTTAGTAAGCCAAGATACTCTCAAATCTCTTAAATATTTCCACACTTCAATTGGGATACAATTAGGTCCAAAAGATTTTTCACTCTTGATTTTCATTAAAGCCTTATCAACTTCTTTTTTTTACTAATGTGATGATAAAAATAAAACGTTTATTATTATTAACGATATGAAGATCACTATGATCGATCTTATTAAAAAAACTCCATTGAAAGGTTTATGAAACTAGCTTACCCAAATAGGTTGAGTATCTTCCACTAATAAAAAAGTTTTTTTATTTTCATCTTTAATACACTTTTATTAAATTAATTTTTTACTTTTTTTCTCTTTGTGTGGCTAGTTTATGCATATATTTTTCAACATCTTTCGTATTTAATCTATTATAAAGAACAATAAAAACAAATTTTTAACGTCATAAATTGATCTCTTAAACTCCCTACAGGTCACCTTGTATTTTTCTCAGTACTCTCGGCTTTTACATTTAACCAATGTTTATAACATAACTTCTTATATTTTATTTTTTCTTGTATATTCTTATTCACCACCAAGACTTTTCCTTCTGATTCACCAAGTACATCTTTTGTCACATGTTTAATAGCATTTGTTATTTTATCCCCATAGAATTAGCTTCTTCATGAACATCCCAAATCTTGAAATCTTGATGTTTATTCATAAAAAAAAATTTATGTGTCTTTTCTGTGCCCCTATCTAATTCTATGATAATATTTCATTGTATTTTGTATCTTACAACTTCTCGTCTTAAAATCTAGTACTAATAATTGATGTTGACTACTTAAATTTTAACTTGCAATGAACTTACAGTATTTATATTCTCCGCAATCTATTTTTCTCATAAGAAAAATAATCTTGTGTTTTTTAAGATCCATAATCCATTCTTATATTGGTTAAACTAATAATAATTACAAATCTACCTTAAAGGGTAAATTAAACACATGTAAATCTTAAAAGTCAACAAAATCTAATTAGAAACCATTAAGAAAACATAAATAATGAAATTTCAATAAAATTCACTTTGAAGGAAAGTAAGAATAGGTAAATTTATAATTTTCAGAAAATTACAAATATACCCTTTTTGACTTTTGAACCTTTAAATTCAAAAATTCAAAATAATAAAAGTTCCTTGAATTTAAGTTCACATAATTAGTGATCAACAAATGAAAAATTCAGTAAAAGCCACAATTGGGAAAGTAAAGGAAGATAAGTTTGTAATTTCTCCAAAATTGCAAATTTACCCTTCTATATTTTTTATTCTTTAATTTGAACAATTGAAGACTAAAAATTGAAAAATCTGATTCTAAAACATGAATAATCCATTGAACAACAAAGATAAAGTGAATTTTGACAATTTTAAAAATATTTAAGAGTGTATTTGTGATTTCTTCAAAATTTCAAATATGCCCCTATTACTCTTAACACTACCAATGATTTTCATTCATTCAACAAGGATCTATACTGCATTGATAAAACCANTAAAGATCAAGTGAATTTTTACAATTTTAAAAATATTTAAGAGTGTATTTGTGATTTCTTCAAAATTTCAAATATACCCCTATTACTCTTAACACTACCAATGATTTTCATTCATTCAACAAGGATCTATACTGCATTGATAAAACCACCAAAAATTAAAAAGCAATAACATGGTGAGGTTCGTGCGGATTGCTAAAGATGCATATACAAAATGCCTCCATACTTCAACGAAGTCCTAGAATGCGCCAGTAAAACTCAACAATTCAACAGACCTACTCACGGAACAGTGGTCTAAAAAAAANTTAAAACCACCAAAAATTAAAAAGCGATAACATGGTGAGGTTCGTGCGGATTGCTAAAGATGCATATACAAAACGCCTCCATACTTCAATGAAGTCCTAGAATGCGCCAGTAAAACTCAACAATTCAACAGACCTACTCACGGAACAGTGGTCTAAAAAAAAATTAATTTCATCAAACATGGTGGGGACTAATCTTCTGATAAACATTCTCATTCACATGAGACATGCACCAATGAATGGATGCATCAACATGCCTACACTCAGAGAATGCTGCAAACGTGCTTCAATAAATAGTAATTGAGGGTTTTGAATTCATTGTGAAACTCATTGCAACACAAAACAAGAAAGAAACCATCGATGAAAGAAATGGACATCAGCAAGTAAAAAGCTTGTATTTCTCATTAAAGAGTGCCACTTCCTAGAAGAAAGTGAGAAAGCTAGGTGGTTATTTCTGCTTTAAAACATGGAAAAAGAGGCATATCTACGTAATCGCTAGCCTTTTTTCTTCTTCAATAAACGTAACCGTTAACAAGTATGTGTAGGTTTTTTAAGAGATAAAATCACTATATGAGGCAGTGAACCACGGTTACCAACAATTGACAGAGACAACAGCAGATTTAATACAATAAAGCACAGCCATAACTAGTGTTAAGAATATAAAGAAAATAATTAACAAAAAAGTTACCAGCCTCCTTGGCTGCTGACTTTGCAATACGTTGAGCCTCTTGAATGGCACGTCTTTCGGCTTTAGTAGTCTTCTGTTTCAGAGATCTCACAGTTCCAGTCACTTCATTTTGAGATTCTATTATAGTACCCCCATTCGTCACTGCAGGTAGTTCCTTTATCAGAGTTCCAAACAGTTGCATGCGTGCTATGTGACTAAAAATAAAAAAAAAGTCACTCAAGGGCACTCCACGGCTGGATAAAATAAAGGAGAATTAAAAAAACAAACTCTTATGAGCAAATTTTGAGAAAATATTAAATTCAACAATGGCATAAATCTCACGTTGAATCAAAACCAGTTGTTGAAAGGGGTCATAATCAAATTTGGCCTATGCTTTAAACACCTAAAGGTACGGTATGACGGACCTTCTATCAGCATAGCAAATCAAGAAAATGATGGAGAACTAAAAAAACAAACTCTAATGAGCCAATTGTGCTACATGGAATCAAGTCTTGGCAATAAAATAGTCATTATAGCAACTTGAGTGCAGAAAAAATTCAAATTTTAAGATTGATGTTAGAACTGTGAAGCGAAATTGAGAAAACATTAAATTAGAGGAATGGTGGGAGTCTTATATATTGAAGATAAAACAATAAAAAAATGTGGTTTAGTCATGATCAAAAAATGGCAGAAGATACCAAATAAAACAAATAGAGAAATTTATGTAGAAATATTATGAGGGAGGAATACTAAATTAAAGGTTCTATGCCTAGGAGTGGTGCCAAAAAATTTAAGCTAATTATATTTAACACCATATCAATTGCTCCTGTAATTGATCCCCAAACGAACTACCATGGCCTCCCCAACAGAATATGACACGAATCCAAAGGAACCACGTCGCACCACACTTGCTTCTATAACTGATCGTCAATCAAAAATTTAACCAAGCACTATTGATCTACGTGTATCTCATTTCACTTTTTCAACCAAGTAAGGGAGTAGGATTGAGAATGTTTTTGTGCTTTTTGTACAAGTTTCTTCATCATCAACGTGGTATTACATTCTCATAGCTCCCACCGCCGATAATCAAACTGCAAACCTTGCCCTTCAATGTGCACTTGGTACGAAAAATACTATCTTAGCCATGAATGATCATTTGTTGGCTCGGCCTATAAGAATCTCTCCCTAGTCCCCTTGGAGCTGAAGTTCCTCCCATACATTCTCCTTTGCTTACTCTTCCTCCAACTCCTTGACAACACCCTGCTCTGTGAACTAATCAACTCGGCTCGTGGGATAGCTGGAGGCGATGTGTCCGTAGTCGTTATATCGGAAACATCTCCTGGAAAGCATTGTACTGGGTAAGCTACCCTTTTCTAACTTCTTTCCAATCAGATTTGTCATATTATTTCTTTGTCCTATCTTTCCAACTTCTCTAAATTTATCCTTCTCAGCGACTGTAGCTGCAGGTGATTGCCTAAACTAGGTTTATTGTCTGATCGAGGATTGTTGCCTACTATGTTTCTGTTGTCTTGCTACCTTCAAAGCTAAGGTCTGAGCATCTTCCAATGACCAATACAGTTGTAGATGCACAATGTTGTTGATGGTGGGTTTCAAGCCTCCAAGATAATAGGCTATGTTATGTTCATCTGGCTCAACCAATTCACACTTCAACTGCAACTGGTTAAACTGCGTCATGAACTCCTGCACTGATAGGTCTCTCTGTTGCAGGTGGAGTCTTAGAAACGTATCCTAATGATAATGTGGTAGCGGGTATTTTATTTGCATCTCCTTCCTCATCTCCTCCTACCTCTATAAGTTTTCCCACTAGGAGGTATTTTTCTTCAACTTGATGGCTGCAAGCTTAACACTTTTATCCTCAAGTACCACTTTGTACTCAAAAATCCTCTCAAATGATTGTAGTCATTCAATGAAATCCACCAAACTCTGATAGGTCCACTTTGATACCAAAAACTAAGCGTCCATATATAGCCTACTCTCGGCCTCCCCTAAAACCAAAATTTAAAGTGTCGGGCTTGTTTTCCTCGTTACTGAAGTCGTACCTATATAAGGGATTCAGATTCTCGTCTATCTCTTTTTCTACTTTCCTGATCATGACCAAGTGTAATTTTCCTCTGAGTTCCATCATCAATTTCAGCGAGAAATTGATATATCTCTCGCTGTATCTCGTCTTGAGTAGATTCCGGCATGTATCTCCTTAATGACATGATTAGAGTTTGGGGATTGAAAGAGATGGTTGAAGATAGGAAAGATTTATTTTGTGGGGATGAGGCGGATGCTAAGAAACTCTATAATATAATTAAGGTTAAGCTAGCTATGATACTAAATAATATCGGATTTAACAAAAAATATGATGGGAAAATATATGGATATCCCGCTAGGGCCGGATAGAACAACCCATAGATAAGGATGAAAGAGAATCGGGAAAAATAGTGGAAGGTGGGAGGGAGGGGTATAGGAAGGGTCCTCGGTGTGGTAGGAAAGGGCTACCGGATGGTGGATACAATTAGAAGTGGGTAGAAGGGCTTTGTGGCCCACATGGAGAGCAAGAAGGGGGGTTTGCGACATAGTAGGGAAGCAAGGAGACGTTGGCAGCCAGCAAAAGAGGGCTGGTGGAGTTTGTGACAGAAACAGATAGGGGGATCTGGGAATCGAAAAAAGTAGTGGACGGTGGGAGGGGTATAGAAAGGGTCCTCGGTGGTGGTAGGATAGGATTAGCAAGTGGTGGCTGCAACTGGAAGTGCGTAGAAGAGGGTTTGCAGGCCAATTAGATAGCAACAAGGCGGGTTTGTGGCATGGTAGGAAACCAGGGGGACGTTGACGACAAGCAGAAAAGGGGTTGTTGGAGGTTGCAGTAGCAACAGATAGGGGGACCAGGTGCTCTGGAAATCGGCACTAGAATCGGGTAGGGGGGTGTAGACTAAAGGGCAAGGAGCAGGTAAGAGGAATACATGGGAGATTAGGTACCGATAGTCATCACCTCGGAATAAGATACAGTCGCAGCACCACCTCTACTCGAATACAGCCCTAACAAGGGAAAAACGCCGATGGAAAAAATCTGAAATCAGGAAAAACTAAACCCTAAACAGCAAAGTGACATATTTATAGTAGAGATAACTATGAGCTGGGCGGCAGCCCTCAGCCCTAAGTAGGGTCGGCCGGTTCAGCCTCCCTATTGGAGTGGCCACATCCTTGCTGAACCATTTGAGCCGGTTCAGCCCTAGCCCAAATGTCAGTATGATATGCAAATTATTAGCGCATTAAGTTGGGGAAAGCTTCCTCAATCATCCCCATTCATCATTAAGCATGAAAGCATTTGGTTTCTAAGTAACCAGGCACATTCATGCTCGCAGAAATTCAGCGTCCCAGGCATTATATTGAACAAACTAGCCCTTTAGGTGCAGCATAAATTGATATAAACTATTTGTTTCATTTTTTGTTTTGAACAGTCTTGAAGGTCCTTTCTATCATAAACATAGTGATGAGGTTAGATGATGTTACTTAATGCCTCAAGAGAAGCAAGACCAATTGAAAGCATAAGGTAAAATGTCAAGTAGGAAAACATAAAGTCTGCTTATGAAGAGTAACTAACGTGACTTTCAAAGCACCCGAAAAATCCCCTAATAGCATATTTAATGCATCTAATATCCTTTTTTTAGCTAATGATTCATCAAAGATGACTTCCTTTTTTTCTTACATAATGAGGAACAACTTTGCTGTTATAGCCATTTAAAATAGAATAGTTCCCTTCCTTAGAAGTTACACTCCAACATTCAGAATGATGGGGGACAAGTGCTACAGCAAACTTCAGAGGAAACTAGAAATGGCTAAAGAATAATTTCAAGGTGGGAGAGCAGTGTCCTCAATCATTGAATTTCCATACATTTTCCCTCTTAAATATGTATTCTGGCTAATCACATATGCGTCAGCAACAACCATGGAACCATTAAAAAATAATTTTAGCATTTTTGACATGGTATAGACTGTAAGAAATAACGGCAATAACTTCTAGATTTCATCTTCAAATTTAAATACAACAGAAAACGTGAACCAAAGAGTAGAACCTAGTCTTCTAGATTTCAAATTTAAATACATCAATAACTTCTAGATTTCATCTTCAAATTTAAATACATCCATAATAGCTCATGAGTACAATTTGAAAAAGAGTTTATGTGTGGCCCATTTTTTGCTGAAAAGAGATAGCAATGAAAATAAAACATGTCATCTTTAACCCTTCTTTACACCCAAACATTCCAAAGGTAAAATCGCCCAATCTTATGAAGTGTGCTCGCCATAAAAGATGAAAATTTTTTTATCGCACTCAAAGTTCAAGATGAACCTTCCAGCCGAGCTCATGAAATACTCACTAGGCATATATTAACTCGTCAACCACCAAGCTCAAAAATGGTCGCCTAAGTGTAGAAACCACATGGCAACTTATTCTAGAGAATCAACGGCTTCATCCCTGCCATATGACTACAAAATTGAGTTCATACTTTGACCATACACCTCTTATAGTTTACGAGTGATTGGTGGGTAATGATTTGTACTTTTTATTATTCATGTAACTTATTTTGTAGCTATTATATAGTTTTCAAATCCCAATCTAAATCTTAAAGATAAGAGATCACAGAAAGAGCCCAAGCTAATAAAATCATAAATCATCTAGTATAAATTCTTGTAGGAAACTTCTTTGGTAAAAATCCCTGCACTTCTAACTCTATAATTCTCTCTTATATTCTTATTTTTAACTTTGAGCTAAGTAACTTTTTAAATAATATACGAACAAACAATTCAAGATTCAACGTCATCAAAGATGTTGTGAATATGGATATATAATAAGCTAAGCGAATGAACAGACAATTACAAAAAAGCAACTATAGAAATTTTTGTCCACATGGAAAACCAAAAGTTTGTGACCGCTAGGAGACGATTAGCATAGATGGAAGAGGGGTTCAAAAAGATGATTCAAGAAACCTTGGAGCAAATTACACGAACTACTCCAAGGTTATTGATACCAGATGAGTCGCTTAATTCACTAATCAGAAGGAAAAATATGGTGAAAAAGTTACCGTCCACTTTAATAGACGATGAGACCTACTATCCAAATTTTGATGAGGACGATTCATCTCCCTCATCTCATAGAGTGGAGAGGAGCAACGAGAAGAAATCACAATTAAAAAATATCTTCTCCAAGGAAATTGCAAAGGAGAAGCCTGCTGCTAAATTCAAAATTCAACATCTTGGTTCATACAATGCAAGAATTCACCCAGTAAACCATGTCAGCTACTTTGAATTCATTGTTCTGTTGCTAGACATCAATGACATATTGAATGACAATATAATTTTTTAAAACATTGAAAGTATCAACCCTTAAGTAATTTTCTTATCAGTCAGTCAAAATGATTACGTCACTTGTCAAGTTCACGTAAATATTCATAACGAAATTTTCCAATGCATATGGACTTCTAAAAAATTTGCAGGTTTTGTTGAATATAAGATAGGAGTCGAGCGAGTCACTGAGAAACTTCATTTCGAGGTTCCACAAGAATAAGCTAAAGGTTAAAGATTTGGACCTACTTATGGCTCAAGTTATCCTTATTCGATGTTCAAGAAGATCCCTTTCACCGCACAGCTGGATTGCAGTAGCCTAAAACCCTCTCCAAGTTGTTGAAAATCCCTAATAGCCACGCTAACAAGATGGATGCATCAACTTCAAGTCGACCAAGCAACATTAATTGGGCACAAAAATCTCAACAATTTCCTAGAAATCAGAAAATTGCTTGAGTTCTTCAAGACTTGGGACTTTATCGCCCTCAATAGTTGTAGCGCCACTGACCTCAACGGCTTCATCACCAGAAGTGTCAAGTTCAAAATGAATTTAGCAATGAAAGTCAAAGAGAAGAGAAGGCATTGTTATTGCATTCTACACAACAATACCTAACTATTAAAAGGTATACGTTCAAAATAAAGATTACTTTAAGCAACATGCTCTGATGAAGTTGAGTCCCTAAAAAAGACATTCATCAAAGTATTGTAATTTCCATAAAAACATGGGCTTAATACTAAAACATATCAATAGCTCAAAATTTTAGTTGAAGAGCTTACTAAGGCATGAGAGATGAAGAAGTTCATCATAGTGGATGAGGTGCATGCTCAAAAGGTCCCCATAGCGGCATCGAGTAAGCCCATCTAAACACATGTTATTCATAGCTGCGGTACTATCCATCATTATTGACGGATCTAAAGAAGCATCTCACCGAACTAGCCTTAATGACTTTAGTCGGTAGAAATGAACTCAACCACTACTTCAAGGGGATCAAAAGTAGGGATAGTGCCTTTAAATTTTTCGTAGCTAATAGGTTTTTGAACGATAATCTTTACTGCAAAGCCATTGTCTTCACTGCACTAATCACAAATTATTAAATCAGCAAAAAGTTAACATAGGAGTTCAGTAAAGATTATCTTCAAAAAAAATGATTAATCGGGGATCTCATCTATCTCAGAATATTAAGCCCCTACTTAGTTTTCTAGGTGAGAGACAAAAAAATTGAAGACATGATTGCTTGGCCAATCATTTGGGGAGAAGGAAACAGGTAGTACAAAGAAAACGTTGGCTTCATACATTCTAGCAATTCCTAATGCTATCTTTGGTCGATCTATTCTAAACAGTCTTCTCCACATACCATGTTGTCGTTAAATTTTTGACTGGAAGTCAAGTGGTGACCCTAAGGAGCAACTTGGTGCAACCTAGATTTGTCATCTAAAAGCCATAGGAAGTTTCCAAGAAAAAGGTTCTTGATTCGAAGATCAAGAAGATTTAGGACGGAAACTCAAACCTAATAAAAGGAGTGCCAATTAAAGAAGATCAAAAGTGCACTATAAAAAATAGTACTTATGTTGATGGTGAAACAAGACTAGGTTGGATCAAACACTAAAAAAAATCATAGAAGTAGTTTCATGGTTCACAGCCAAGATTTTAGGTGTTAAGTTTTATGTGACTTGTCAATAAGCTAAAAATAGACCAAGAGATCAAGCTGATTAAATAGAAGACAAGGGTTATTGATGCAACACGTGCTAAGCTTATTAGCAATGAAAAGTTATTAGAGGCTGCATACATAAAGAAAGAGAAGTATATTGAATGGACTTCGAAAAGTGTTGTGGTGCGAAGTCAAATGAAAAATGAAGGATATGTTTCTACTTTATAAAATTGAACTAGATTTGCCACAAAAAAGCTATCTATTTTCAAGGATTGATATTTTAGTTAAATCTGCAGTTGACTTCTCACTAATAAGTTTTCTTATTGCATAACCTAAGTAGTATCATATCAAATACATCCTATAGATTCTAAATAGACAGTATTCATTACAGAGGATGGGCTAAATTGCTACAATGTAATGCCTTTTTGATTAAATAATATAGAAGCAACATACCATAGGATAATAAATTTAGTGTTTAAAAAGCAAAGACTATGTATATTTGGTAAAGAGTAAATAACCTGAGCAACATATATTTACTTTGAAAGAGACATTTGCTACCTTTAGAAAATATGGTATAAGCCTTAACCATCTCAAATATGCTTTTGTAGTATGATTTGAGAATTTTTCTAATTTCTACTTGCCCTTAAGGAATTAATATAATCTTGGGTAAACAACAACAACAACAACAATAAAGCCTTAATCCCACTACGTGGAGTCGGCTACATGAATGCTTTTTCTCCATTGCGTCCTATTTATTTTCATTTAGTTTTAGTAAATTAAGATCATTTTAAAATAAAATCAATTTAAAGATGTCATCTTCAAAAACTTTCAAGTTATAAAAATTGACTAGTCAAAATGCAGGGCAAACTCGGTTCATTTCAAAGATTGGAGAGAAACATTCACCGTTTTTAAAAACACTAATAAGTGCTAAGCACTTGTAATGGAGAGAAAAATATGAGAAAACATTTTGAAAAGTGAAGTTGATTTTATCCTCGCAACCTCTACTTCAAAACCCACAATCTAGTGAAGACTTGCTTTTATACCTTAAATTCACATAAATAATACCATTTTTTTGCATCTGGGAGTCAATAATATAATCAATAAGAGATGCACCCTGATCTTAAAGCCACCAATAAGCCTACTATAAAACTACCCAGATAAACTCAATTTTTTTCTTTTATGGCGACTCAGCAACTCCTTTACTTTTACCACTTTAAAAGATGACTTCTTTTTTTTTATCTTAAGTCTTCTTAGTCAACCCTTTATCAATAATAATTTTCCAAATTTTTAAATCTTCTTTTGCTCAAAGATTCAGTCTCTGGAATAGGAACATAAAATTTTGAGACTGCAATCATTGGTGCAGCGGTCGTTGCAAAAGTTGCAGAAGAGATAATCAGAGAATTAATAGGGAAAGATGCTTTCGGGTCCTCCTTTTCAAGAACAGAGGGGACAATAATCTCAACTTCAATTGGAAAAAAAGATGAACTAGTCTTGAAAAGCATTATTGCATATACCACCACCTCTGTCGGATGCCAAAATTGTCTAGACATTATAATACTTAATACTCCTCAAACATGATAATCAGCTTTTTATATTTGCTTTCATTTTTCTTTAGAGTATATTTCAAATAACTCAAAACCTCAAGGGTGTCCAACCCGGGTAAGCATTAGGGTCCGCTAAGAAGTAAGAAATTTATAAATTCAAAAGGCGAAACAACGAATGTAAATAAGTAAATGAAAAATTGATTGAAATACTCACGAGAAAGATGTTTCTTAACCACTTGGGAGTTTAGCAAAATGTGGACATTCAGCCCAATCCTTTTCAATTGAAGGAAGTTGGCATGCTAGTCCTTCTCAAGTCATACAAGAGGTGCTCATAGAAAAAATAGCACTAGCAAGATCTCACAAGTTCATTATGAAAGCACTTAAAAAAAACAAAATCTATCTTTCTAATTCTTGTTTTGTTCTCTAGACCCAACATCATAATATGCTTAGAAAAGAACAAAACACTCCCATACATAATGCTTCTATTGTGAAAAGATGTCGAGGGAGGGTTATACTCAAATATATTTTCTTCTCGTGCAAGTTAATGATAAGAAAATGGCCAAGATAACTCCATGTAAACAAATGAAGCTAAAAGTTCTTGACACAACAAAAATAGAAGGCCAAGTCTAGATTGGACAACCATCCACCAATACCTTCTTCAGTGAGATCCCATAAAATTTAAATTTTTATTTCAAGCTTGCAAGTCAGCTGCTACCACTACAATCTGAGCTTGAGCTCATCATTCGGGCTCAACACGAGCTCGAGCTCACAATTTAACAACTGAGCCAAGTTCGAGCTTGGAATGTTTCTTGCTCAACTCGACTCGTTTACACCCCTACTAAGTGACACCCTCCCATCTCCGTGTGTTCATTTAAGACTGAGGTTCTAAATGGAGTAAGTCTGAATGGACTCGGTCGGGCCGTTCCCATGTGACCTCTCCTTTTGAATAAGACATGAGATATCGGCCACATGAGCTACGTTAACATGGGCTAACGCATCATAAGAGTGTACAAAAACAATACAATGACAATAAAAACTAAATTCCATGCCCGTCCTGCCAACAATCCATCCCTAATTCAACTGTTAGATGGCACAAAGAAAAAAAAAAGAGGTGACTAAATGAATTCCAACTTTCTTTAACGCAATCATGCATTTGATTCTAGCCTAGCAACACTGTTTCCAATGCACAACTTCAACCTCTATTTCTTACCAGCACAATAGCATGAATCTCGCTACATACCAGTGACTCCCGGCAGTATTTTTACTACCGAAGCGGTCGTCAGCGAGCTCTTGACAGGAGAATTCCCCCCACTCCTAGCAGCCATCATCGTCTCCTCGTTTCTCCCAGGGAAAGACGCCACTTCCTTGTCGGACCCCTTCTTTCCGAACCACGCAGCAGTTGAAAATTCCTCCGAGAACTCCAAGTCATCGAACCGGCTGCTCGACGGGGACAGCATCTCCGACGTGCCCTGCATGTACTCCGCCGGGTTGAAGCTCCCGATCGGCAACTGGACTGCATCTCGCCGGAGGGGCGACAGTGGACTGTGAACAGATACAGGGGCCGCAGCTGCTGCAGCGCGGCCAAGGGCACCGAGTCCGTCAGCGGAAGCGTAACGATGTGGTGGGATCATCATAGGGGAGAACGGGATACCGCCGACGGCATGGTCGGGCGCAGTCGGGGAGGGGATCATACCACTGTCAGAGGTAGTGGAGGTTCCAGTGTCAGCTGGGACGGACTGGGATCTTGCCGGTGGAGGGTCAACGGAGGTGAAGAATCCGACCCGACGTACCTTGGGGTCTGCGACCGTGCGTGGTAACCGCCGGGAGTCCATGGAATGGCTATAGCTCGGGATTTGGATATCAGAAGTGGACAATTTACTGGCTTGAGTTTCTGTTAAGCATTTCATCGCTCAGGGTTAAAAAGGAGATGTTTGGCAGGCGGATCGGATTTATCGAAACGGGATTTACGCCTAAGCGGAAAACTATTGAAGTCCTCGAGGGCCTAAGATTTATTTTGAGCTCATCATGAACTACATTTACACGACTTAAAAACTTCTACTTTTAAGTGCTTCATTTTTATCCTATCTCAGAGAAAATATTGCGTCAATATTGTACGTGTGGATTGGTATTATGATAGTATTGTGATACAATACCATTATAAATACTATCAAAATACTATTATGTGTCTTTTTTAGTGGTATTTTGGTGATATTATGGTGTCATTACAGTAAAATGTCACTACAAGTTCATCAGAACACTCAACTCAACACCTAATCCTCACTCTTCTTATCCGCATGTAATGTTTCCTTCAAATTCACCAGTGTTTAGCTACAACTAAAATTTAAATTAAATAGAAAGTACCAAAATGATGCTACTACAGAGTGATGTGAGTTGCTATAGTGTGAGCAGTGTTATGCCACTAGGACCCTCAATAATGTCCAAGTGAATTACACCACTACAAAGAAGAAACTATTGGTCATAATGTTTGCATTTGATACGTTTAGGTTCTACCTAATAGGAACACAAGTCACGGTGTACGTCGATTATGCAGATATCAGGTACCTTGTAACTAAGAATAATGTCAAGCCCCGTTTTATCTAATGGGTCCTCTTGCTATAAAAATTTAATATGGATATTATTGATTGGAAGTGTGCATAAAACCAGGTAGTCGATCACTTGTATACGCTTGAGCAGAAGCATTCTCAGTAGTATATTGTCTACATAAATGAGTTTTTTCTGATTAAAAACGCCTTGCCATTTCTAAGGACCACATCTCATGGTACGCTGACATAACAAACATCATTATCGACAGGATTGTCCCTTACAGTCTGAATTACCACCGGCAAAAGAAGTTCTTTTCATATACTAGATTCTATCATTGGGATGGTCCCTATCTTCTTAGGAGATTTAAGGAATAAATTCTTAACAGATGTGTGCCATCAAAAGAGTTCAACAATATCATAAAATTTTGACATGATTTTGAATCTTGGGTGGGGCACTTTGGAAGCCTTAGAATTGTTGCTAAGATATTACAAACTAGATTTTATTGGCCTACCATGTTTATAGATGTGAATGAATATATCAAATATTGTGATAAATGCCAACGGGTATGCAAAATTTTAAATAAAGATGAAATGCCCCTCAAATTTACCTTAGAAGAGGGAATTTTTTATGTTTAGGGAATAGACTTCATGGGACCATTCATGCTGTTCTTAGGAAACACCTATATTTTGGTAATAGTAGGCTATGTCTCCAAATCGATTGAAGCTATAGCACTGTCAAATTGTGAGGGTAAAAGTGTTTTGAAATTTTTAAAGAAGTATATTTTCTATCAATTTAGAACACCAAGGGTGATGATGAGTGATGGAGGCAATCATTTTTATAATAAGAAGTTGAAAATAGTAGTTGCCCAATTTGGAATCACTAATAAGATAACTACTCCTTACTACCCATAAGCCAGTGGATTAGCTGAGGTGTCTACTAGGGTCATTAAGTGGATTCTATAGAATACTATCAACCCTAGTAGAAAAGACCGATCACTTCATTTGGATGAATCATTGGGGCCTTATAGAATTGACTTTAAGACCCATAGATTTTTCACCCTATAGGATAATTTTTCTTAAAAGATTGTCATCTGCTAGTGGATTTGGAACATAAGGCTTATTAGGTAGTTATGGAATTTAATTACAATAAAAAATATGTGGCAGAAAGAAGATTATTAGTTGAATGAGTTGAAAGAAATTAAACATGAGGATTATGAGAACACCAAATCTATAAGGAGAGAATGAAGAAGTGGCATGATCAGAAGCCGATTAGAAAGGAATTTCAACTTGGACAAAAGGTTCTGTTGTACAATTCATGATTAAATTTTTTTTCTAAAAAAAATGAAGTTTAGGTGGTCAGGATCATTCACTATAATAAAAGTGTATCCATTTAGACACGTAGATATTCAGCGTAGGAAAACAAACAAAATTTATAAGGTTAATAGACAAAGGTTGAAGTCGTACTCAAGAGGAGATATGAAAGGTCCTAAGAAAATTCTAATGTTGGAGTCATTGTGATAGTAGATCTAACATCATCTGGTTGAGAACATTAAACTAAGCGCTATCTTTAGAGATAACCCGGGTGTTATCTTAATATTTGAGTGTTTTTTCATGTTGAGTAGAGTTTGTTTTTGTTGTGTGTTGTGGTCTTATTTCTTGTCATGTGTTTTGTTTAGTTGATTTGAATCTCCCCGACATAATCAATCTCTACTTGTGGGGTAGGAAGGACAAAAAATAAGTTAAGGCTAATAGAAGGCCCGACACACCCACACCGCAAAGTGAGTTCCCACACATTCATTTGACACCCCGCACCACATCCACAACCAGCCAATGCTCTTCTTTTGATCACAAGAGGGATGAGAAAAAGAGTGGTGAATGCACAACCACTTCCTAGTTCACTAGCATAGGATCCAGTACACCTGTGTTGAAACTCAAACACACTTGCACCTGACGCCACATCAGTGCGCCCTAGGCACCCCAGCTCACCTGCGCTTGAAATGCAGTGCAACTAGGCATATCTCCAGTGCAAAGGCGTGCACATGCCCTGATCGCAGGCACCGTGTCGACTCTTTATAACGCCAAGTTGGGGCAAAATATGACGTTTTCCCCAGCTTGCATCTTTGCACCAAGAGTCACCAAAGCCTTCCCCCATGTCAGTAAAACACCTCTGGCCACCGTGAAATACCGTCAAATACTCGAATCTACATCCTTAGCTCCGGTGAGATAAGATTTTTGTGTTTGAGCAAATTTTCACCGTACATTGTGGTCTTTCCTCATACATTCAGCTCCAAGTTCAATACACCAAAGACCAAGGGTAAAAGGAGGATACATCCTTTGCCGTCAGAAGTTCATGAGTGTTATGCTTCCAATCGCTACAACTATCTTGTTGCCTTAAGGAAATTTATCCTCCAGTGGGTGTTCTCGCAACTTGAAGGGTGGATTACAAAATTTGTTGGGGAGAGAAGATGACAAAATTTGTGCTATACTATTTCACTCATCATAGTCCCTCGAACTCCTCACCAACATGAAGGACATTGTGGACGACAAGGTCTGTGTGGGGGAAATGGGTGGCTTTTGACCTCATCATGATCAACTTATTTTTTACCATCTCCAAGGTACCATAATGCATATATTCTTTCACCTTGGACTCTGATTATGATAAAATTAATAATTTTTCCACTAACGGCTCAACCTCGTGACATTGGCAGGAGGATATAATTATAAATTTTTCTATCTTCCTAATGAACAACGAGTTTAATGTCTGACAGTATTTCATTTATGTCAGGATCATGCCAACTATGAACCTCAATGAAGTCACCAAGGACTTTACCGCTCTAATCTTTTGTATTTAAAGAAGTATTTTGATTGATACAGACTCGTTTCTTCCTTCCTACCTAAGTCACATTATTATTGGTGGTACGAATGTAGGACTGTATCTTCCTCACCTGGTCACCATTCTTTGTAGCCTTGCTAATGTTCCTAGTGAGAGAGGTGAAAAAATCTTACACCCCCAAAACCCATAACTCCAGAAATTATTTGGACCTATGAGCAAACCCTGACTTGGGAGAGGAGAGAGAGCATAAAGTTTAGGAGATCTTGGTGCGAGCCCATTGAGGCAGAAGGAGTCACCACCTAAGATAGCTAGGATCGTGGGAGAGTTGTCCAAGAGGATTGATGACTTGGTGAAAGACTTTAGTGTATTGTGTTGTAAGTTGCAAAAGATTCACAAGCTGTCAATACATTATTTTAAGCAGCAACAATGACAATATGAGTACTAACATCTGCACAATGTTGTTTAGGAAGAGATGTACTGGAGACAGGGATGGATGACCGAATCTGAGCCCCTAGATTACCCACCACCATCACCATAAGAGGTGTACGAGTTTAATAAAGAGTTCGTGGATGTGGATGATAATGATGATGTTGATAAGCAGTGAGGAGTTGATTTGATGATTTGGTTGCTCTTGTTTTGGATGTCTTTATTTTTGATAATTTTTTATGTTTGATTTCCTGACACTATTGATTTTAACTCTATGCCAGCTTTTAATTATTTTGAAGTATTTGTGTTTCCTTAAGATGTTGGGAATACATACATTGTTTGAGCCACTGCATTACACCTTCTTTCCTATTATTATTGCATTCTTGTGAAAGTTCATTCCGTGTTCTACAACTCCGTTTTCTTCTAAAAATCTATTATGTGAGTAGAGCTGGATAGAAAATAAGTTTGAGAGGGAGAATTATACACATGTGGTAGCCTGAAAATAAGCTTATTTCTTTGCTCATATTTGAGTCGATATTTTTATGTATCTTTGTTAATTGAAAGTGGAAGGTAAGAAGTGTTAAATCAATATGAAACCTAGTTAAGGTTGAGATTGAAGTGTTTTGATAATCAACTAATACTATATGTTAATGTTTTCTTCTTCTTGCATAAAAATTCCAAAACATTTGAAAAAGTGTGCTTATAAAATGAAGTAATTGATCCAAAATATTTTTTAAGTCTGAATTTTTTATTCAAACAATAGTACTAACCTGATTTCCACTAGATTTATACGCTCACCTAGTTTTATATTAAGAGGTAATTAAAAATTTACGTAGGGAGCACTAGAAAATTAGAGTTCTTAAAAACTCCTGCTTAACCAAATATAGCAATTCTCGCATAAAATAAGAGGAAAAGAAAAAAAAAACAAATGAAAAGAAATAGTGAACATTGACTCATTACAAATAAAAAGATTGAAAGTAAAACAACCAAAGGACCCAATGGAGAAGATGCTTAAGGTTAAGCATCGGAGTAATTCAACATTGATTTTCTAGCTATCTCCTCAAGTTTCCCCCTTAATGAAATCCGAGTATCCTATGAAAATAGGTAGAATTAGGTTATAGCTTATTTCTTGAATGAGATGTGGGTACTTATAAAAATCTTCTGGAAGGATGAAAAGAAACACAACCACACCAGTTCAATTGAATTGAGAAGATTTGTGTCAAGAGGGAACTGATTAAAGGAATGTTAAAGTTATTGCTAAAGCATGAACAACCTTACTAAAGCTAGAAATCCCAAGTCTTGAACAAATTATATCCATGCTAATAAAAGGCAAAGATGCCCCCATGAGAAGGTCAATTGTTATTCTCCAAGTTCGAGCTTAGTTATAAGATTACTTGAGGGCAAGTAATGAGTAAGTTGGGTGGATTTGATCTGAGTAAAATATGTGTTATATTCCTGGCATGTTTACCCATATTTTTACATCTTTAATGTTGATATTATACTTTAGAAAGGTATTTTTGTCTTATGTGTGTATGCAACATGTTAGATGTTGTTTAGAATGAAAAAAAGTTAAATTTAAGCACATAATGGCTAATTTTTATGTAGCGCCCCCACACCGACCTTACAGTGCTTGCGTCCCGCGACAGTGCACACACACCTAAAACAGAGCACGTTCACACCAATTTTAAGCACCAACACCCACATTGTGGTGCATCCATACCTAGTTATTACAAATCTGAGGCGCCCACACCATCTTCAAGGTGAACCTTTGCCTATCTCAATAAACCAAACTCAAAAGATTTTTTATTGTTTTTGTCAAACTTTGCCCATATATATGCTTATAAGGAAATGTCTAGGGAATCTTGGGTGGTGGGAAGTTATAAGAGGAGAGAGATTTTGGTGAGAAAGAGATCTCTCCAAGAGTTTCCTCCTTCTCTTTGGATTGAAACCTTAAGGGATTATTTTTGCTTCCCTTCTCCTTTTTTGTTGATATTCTTGAGAGCTCGTGTATGAGAAGAAGAGCTTTTACTCTAGTGGAGAAAATAAGTTTTTGATTTTAAGCTTTACAATTCTTTGTTTCTTGCAATGATGATTTGCATGATTTTCTTTTCTTTGATTTTCTCTACTATGTGTGGATAAATTCTTTTCAGTGTCAATATGATGCAGTGTAAGTGAATTTATCATGGTTTTTCTGAGATATTATTCTTATAGCATTTTTTGAGCTTTCATGGCTTTATGTTGTTGGTTAACCTTCAAATTTCATTTACTCCTAGTTTGGCTAATTAGAATGTTAATATCTTTTATGATCTATGACTTCTGTATGTTGCATATTGTACTAAATAAATTAATCACAGAATCCTAGTAGAATATACAAATTTTGGTAAGATTAAACAACCTTGATGAGGGATGAAGGAATCATAAGAAATGTTGCAGGGTTATGTGAAACTTAACTTTAAAGATTTCTAATTCTTATTTTGGCCTCGGCATAGACATAAGAAGAAACTTATACTTTGTTGACAACTATCGTGTAGGATAATATTAAGAAAAATAAAAAATCCCCACAATACTCGAATCAGAATGACAAGAGCCTCATCACTATTAAAGAACACCAAATTTTTATTCGCTTTATGTTCACTATCTACGATTGTGTTTTTCTATTTATTAGAATTTTAGGAATTCAACCCTCTTTCATGATCACACCAAGCTAGGATCACTAGATAGTAAACTAAAGATTTTTTTGTCAAGAATAATTATTAACCTTTTCTTTTCGGGATCAATACACTAACTCTGATACCACATCTTACTTGACATGTATACTTATGTGATTGGCTGACTTACCTTGAGGTAAATTTTTGTCCATCACCTTGCGATAATTATTATTTCTTCATCATCTACTTTTTTAGAAGAGATCTTTCATAGAGTTTTTTTATTTTATTGAGGTGATAGATTAAACTAAAGGGTATGTCCCATCCTCTGAGCTTGACTTTAAATCAAGATGCACCGTATGAGTTCTATCCTTAAAATTTTTTGAAGAAGAACTTGTAGTGGTCATTTGATTCCAATCATGAATTACTCCAAAAATTCATATATTATTATTACATGCTTGTAAGTTTGGAGAGGTATAGAACTATTGGTATATTTCTTAAGGTTCATCTCCATCTTTTGTTGTTGTTTTATATTTTTCTATTTTATCTTTTTCTTATGTTGGCATTTATTTTTTAATCTTTTCTTTTGTGACATTCTTCTTTTCTTTCCTTATCAAGTTTTTTATTGGAAGCATCTCTTTGGCGAAGACTGCTGACTTTTTTGGGACACATTATGCTGCATCTTTATAAATATCAACTTTGTGGACCTAGAATAGACTTTGATCATCATTAATGCAATATTTTTTGAAATCTCACCAATACTTGATGCATTGATGGGGGGAGGAAGGCACCATTCAGTGCTAGGGTCTTCCTAAAGTACTTTGAATGATGTATTCGAGTCAATGTGATTAAACTTTGCCTCAAGCTAGAAATCTCAATTTTTGTGAAAGAGGGTCATAAAGCCTAATGATGTTTTACCTTTCTCATTGAAGCCATGTAACATCATCTTATCATTTCAGAGTTTGCATGTATCAATGTCAAGGTAGGCAATTGTTCTCAAATTCATTATGTTGACCAATGCACCTAAATTAATAAGAACTCCAGACAATTAAAACTCTATAGATGAAAAATGATTGATTATGATCTGTTATTCTAAGTAGAAGGACATCATTGATAAAAGTTTATTTGAGAACTTCATTGAACTAATTTACTTCTCCATCTAAAAAATATTGTCAGTTGGGCCTTACTAATTTTGAGATCAAGGCTTTAATTCTTACATCTCTTTAGATAAGATGAGAGTATCTCTGATTATAAATTTAGCTGCCATATTTTTTAAATGTGACAACTTGTTATAATAAAATTTTGGTGGAGCATTTACACATGTATCTTAGATGGGAGTATCCTACATGAGAATTGTTGGTTGATTATGACTAATAGTCTATGTAGTTTTATCTAGAGATGTTTTACGAAGTGGAAGTATTTTGTCACTTCTAAGATTAGTTTCCAAAACATATTTTGTAGGAGTTCACGGTATCACTAATTTCTGCACAACCTCTGGAACTTCTCCTTGAGATTTTATAGAGTTGGAAGTTTCTATCCCAATTTTGATAGACATTCCATAAAATTTGATAATAAGTGCATCACTATTGGAAAAGGAGTTGCCTCTTAAGTAAACATCTCCAGTAAGTTTATTTAATTCTTAAGAATCATTTTCATCAGGTTTGTTAGAACTTGTGCTGCTATTTAAGTTTCTACCTAAGCTAATTGAATATATTTTGTCATAAAGAGGTAGAATAAACCCATAATCACTGTTCATTTTACTAATAGATTCAGAATAAATAAAGGAGTCATACAGAGTTAGTGATGAAAGAGCCCTAAGACCATCACTTGAAACACTATCCTCGTAAAATTTGACTATTTTTCCTTTAGTCTTCACTTTAGGCTCATATAATTTTTCTCAACGCTCTTAGTTACTTATTACAGACTATTTTTCCTTTAGTCTTCACTTTAGGCTCTACTGACTTCCCTGTTGGTTTGACTTCTTTCTTCTCTTGAGGGACTATAAATGCATCTTATTTGATAGGTGCTTGATTTCTTTCAAGAGCCTATGTACAAAATTTTTGGTGTTGGTTGATGATCTTCTAAGAGGTCATAAATAGGATAATGTTCCAACCTTCTTCTCTACGTAGAGGTCATGTGGTTCTATGTCTTCACAAAGCACAACATTGACAAACCCTTATTTAGTTCCTTTAGATATTCCTTGGGATAACAATGTTCTCATCCTTATTTTTCCTTCCATTAAACTTTTAAATGTGAAGCATCCTATGGTATAGAAAATAATTAGGTTTCTTGTCTCTTCTACTTCTTTGGATTTAATAGGATAATGGAGTTTGAAATTTGGATTCTTCAATAAATTCTTGAACATTTTCTGAATGCTTTAAACTACTTTATTTTTCTTAACTCATAGTTGCTAGCTTGTCTGGTTGTCGTCTTATAATTCTCTTTAACAAATAACCCCATTTCTTAGATCATCAATATGATATAGATAAGAGGAGGGATTGAAGAGAAAGAAAAAAAATTATGGAACCTGATAAACAAAATATAAAAAAAAATATAGAGAACTTATGTAAGGTTATCTTCATGTGGTAGCTCAAAAGTGTATGTCCAAAAACAAGATAGGATCAAGACGCCTTGAAACACATATCCATGAAGAAATACCCTTCATAATCAACCCACATAACCAGAAAATCAAAATTTATATTTTGTTCTAGGGTCAAGAGAAATTTCTAAAGAAACATGTCCATTTGGTTAATTATATTATGGGAGATACCCAATAATACTATTGATTAAAGGAGTCATGCTTATGATTTTGTGACAATTAGTGAATTGGTATACCAAAAGATTAAATGATCATCTCAAGTAAGAAAATCTAAATGCTTCAAGAAAATATCGGGCCATAAGGGCAGAGGATGGATCATTGTATCCCAAAAGTTATGTGACCTATTGACAAATGAGGCCTACGAAATAACCTCAATGATGTGTCCATAGAAATGAAGTTGTGGGTATATCAATGAACAGTAACGTAGTTCCTGAACTGGTAGAGAAAGTCAGGTCAGCATTCCATGGATCCATCATCGCATGCTATTAAGGCTTTAAACCTACTTGGTCCTAAAAGTAGTCCACCCAACTCAACCAAAGATCTCTTGTCAGTAACCCATGTGTTGCATCTTCTGTGAAATAAAGTCAAAAGAAAGAAATAACTAATTCTCTATGACCTTACTTTTATGAAATTAGTAGAAATTGGACTTATAACAACTAAGAAAATGATAAAGAAGCCTCTAAAATGAAAAGAAAAGAGAGATCCAACTACAATGCCTAATCAACCCACCAAGTCCCTTGTATAGAGGAGGATAGAGCATACAAGTAAGTAAAGCCAAAAATAAAATTACCCCTAATTACAAAGAAAGCCAAAAATACAACACCTCCATCGTCAATCTCATATAGACCATCATAAATAGAGGAATTCATATCACAACAAAAACATGCCAAACTAATATTCACCATTTCTTGATATAAAATATTTTTCAGCTGTAGTTTACGTTTAAGACAAGCACATTATTTATTTAATTATTTTGTAACATGCTATAAAGAGTCCAGTGCATGTATTAAATATTAGGTTATTTAATGACTTCTAAACAATGCAATGCTTTCTAGAGCATTGTGTCAATCTCTAACTGAGTAACAATGACTGGATGGTCTAACTCAGCACTACAACAACATAATATCTATTAAACAAGAAAAAATGTTAAGTGTGTAGCACCCATTTACGGCTAACCAATAAAATGAGAGAGGAGAGGGAGAGAGAATGTCTCCCTCCTCTCTCTCTCTCTCTCTCTCTCTNGCATAGAGGTCATGTGGTTCTATGTCTTCACCAAGTACAACATTGACAAACCCTTATTTAGTTCCTTTAGATATTCCTTGGGATAACAATGTTCTCATCCTTATTTTTCCTTCCATTAAACTCTTAAATGTGAATCATCCTATGGTATAGAAAATAATTAGGTTTCTTGTCTCTTCTACTTCTTCAGATTTAATAGGATAATGGAGTTTGAAATTTCGATTCTTCAATAAATTCTTGAACATTTTATGAATGCTTTAAACTACTTTATTTTTCTTAACTCATAGTTGCTAGCTTGTCTGGTTGTCGTCTTATAATTCTCTTTACCAAATAACCCCATTTCTTAGATCATCAATATGATTTAGATAAGAGGAGGGATTGGAGAGAGAAAAAAATTATGGAACCTGATAAACAAAATATAAAAAAAAATATAGAGAACTTATGTAAGGTTATCTTCATGTGGTAGCTCAAAAGGGTATGCCCAAAAACAAGATAGGATCATGATGCCTTGAAACACATATCCATGAAGAAATACCCTTCATAATCAACCCACATAACCAGAAAATCAAAATTTATATTTTGTTCTAGGGTCAAGAGAAATTTCTAAAGAAACATGTCCATTTGGTTAATTATATTATGGGAGATACCCAATAATACTATTGATTAAAGGAGTCATGCTTATGATTTTGTGACAATTAGTGAATTGGTATACCAAAAGATTAAATGATCATCTCAAGTAAGAAAATCTAAATGCTTCAAAGAAATATTTGGCCATAAGGGTAGAGGATGGATCATTGTATCCCAAAAGGTCTGTGACCTATTGACAAATGAGGCCTACAAAATAACCTCAATGATGTGTCCATAGAAATGAAAAAGTGGGTATATCAATGAACAGGAATGTAGTTCCTGAACTGGTAGAGAAAGTCAGGTCAGCATTCCATGGATCCATCACTGCATGCTATTAAGGCTTTAAACCTACTTGGTCCTGAAGGTAGTCCACCCAACTAGACCAAAGATCTCTTGTTAGTAACCCATGTGTCGCATCTTCTGTGAACTAAAGTCAAAAGAAAGAAATAACTAATTCTCTATGACCCTACTTAGATGAAATTAGTGGAAATTGGACTTATAACAACTAAGAAAATGATAAAGAAGCCTCTAAAATGAAAAGAAAAGAGAGATCCAACTACAATGCCTAACCAACCCACCAAGTCCCTTGTATAGAGGAGGATTATAGCATACAAGTAAGTAAAGCCAAAAATAAAATTACCCCTAATTACAAAGAAAGCCAAAAATAGAACACCTCCATCATCAATCTCATATAGACCCTCATAAATATAGGAATTCATATCACAAGAAAAACATGCCAAACTAATATTCACCATTTCCTGATATAAAATATTTTTTCAGCTGTAGTTTACATTTAATACAAGCACATTATTTATTTAATTATTTTGTAATATGCTATAAAGAGTCCAGTGCATGTATTAAATATTAGGTTATTTAATGACTTCTAAACAATGCAATGCTTTCTAGAGCATCGTGTCAATCTCTGACTGAGTAATAATGACTGGATGGTCTAACTCAACACTACAACAACATAATATCTATTAAATAAGAAAAAATGTTAAGTGTGTAGCACCCATTTATGGCTAACCAATAAAATGAGAGAGGAGAGGGAGAGAGAATGTCTCCCTCCTCTCTCTCTCTCTCTCTCTCTCCTTATATTGACCGGCTGTATGTGTGTGCAACACACTTATTATTTTCTAATCAAATAAAATGTTAGTCCATTTAGATTGTTTTTTTATTTAATGCATGAATTGAAATGAAATAGATTTAATTAAGTAAATGTTATCCGTTATACATGAAGTGTATTTTTATCACCCGAATTTGAGGCCTCCAAAATTCATTTTAAAAAGCCAAAATTTTCTCCAAGCCCACACTCAAATCATTGATTTAATTTTTAAGAAACGTATATAAAAATCACCTTAATGAAATTGTTTGATTTGGCATTATAATTTATAATCCAGTTGTACTTTATAATTTAATAGGACAATATATTTTGTATTTTTTTAATCTCAGTCTGTGAACAGAAAGATTATGATTAATGCATATAAGTTAAAGGCTGAAAGTGAACTTAATTTAAAATTTAATTAAAAAATTTGTTGATGTCTAATGATTGATCACTTTTTTTTGTTATGCTTTGACATGAAAGAACGATATAAATTATGAATATGGTTATCATATATAGTGACGATTGAACCATTAGCTCAAGCTCTCCAAAAATAAACATATTATTTTCATGATACATAATAAGTCAACTGGGCTTTTTTTTTACTAGGGACTAATTTAACTTTAATTTAGCATTTTGCTTAATAATGATAGCAAGCCATAAGGTGACAAACCAGTACAAAGTTTTTTTTGTGTTTTGTTTTAACTGTTGAAGGACAAGTAGTTCCAAGTTTATTGGACCTAAAATTCTATGGTTCGAGTTGAATTATCTAACCAAAGAGGCTAAGAATAGGTGGTATTGAACACATTATTTGTTACACTTATCTATTAAATCTCATTCCTCCCCCACCACATAAATCATGTCAAGAAACACTTAACTCTCATCCTACATCAATAAAGATATATCTCATTCCTCCTAGACCATATAAGTCATTTCAACTCACACTTAGCTCTCATCCTACAACAATAATGTATAGTTTGATCATATTATAAAAAAAATTAATTAAATAACTACTTTTTAGTAAGTCATGAATTCTTAAATTTGAAATCTCTCATTTATTTTTGTAGGAATTATATTGATTTAATATGACATCACAAAATTATAATGACCATATAATTATATCAAATAAAGCTTAAAATCCCATCCTCAATATAATAATTTTGCATTCACTAATAGTTCTAGTGTAGAGATAGCTTTGATTGGGATATCACTTCCTAGAAGTAATAAGACTTTCACAATAGTACATTGAAACAATTGCTACATTTGGGAGTAGAATAAAATTATAATGTATAGAAGCATATCCAAATAGTTTAATAGGGGGTTGTTAAGGTGATGGTTGATATAGGCCCCTCCATCATCAATTTCATAATGTCCCTCATAAATGGAGGAATTTGGATCACAACAAAAAACTTGCCAAACTAATATTTACCATTTCTTTATTTTAGTGGAGTTAGTTTTGAGTGGACTAAGCAACCTAGAAGAGTAGAATAATACCGATCATATATCTCACACCTCAATTTTGATCATATTAGATATTAAAAATTAACTTATGATGATACAACATAATTATTAGATATTTTGCAAGTATAATTACTATAGAAAAAGTATTTAAGAAGTCATTTTCTTAAGAATTTTTGTTAATAGGGTTTAGAGCAAATATAACTACTATTAGTATAATTAGTTGATATAACTAAATAAGTTGACATTCACAAGAATAGAAATAATAGATAAATCCAAAACTATCCCCAGTACTGTATAAAATCTTGAGAGAACGAGTTATCATCTAAAAAAATTAATATCAGTCTCATATAGAGCAAAGTGATATTACTCTACCACCATGAAGCCTCTGATATTAAATTCAACCCTGCCTCCTTTCCTTAGTCACTTAATTTCATGGGTTTCTGATTCTTCTATTTTCAAATTCTCACTCAAATATCAAAGGTCATGACAAAACCATATTTTTCATTTTTATCAAATTCACAATAATTTGATTGTTGCATGCGTAAATACATCGGTTTGATAGTTCAAAAATTCACTTAGATGCTTGATTTATAAACAACAATACTTCTTGTTCTTTATATGTAATTATTAGGGCTATCAAAACGGCTCGTTGTTTGCGAACAGCTCATGTTCGGCTCGTTAAGAAGCTTGTGTTTAGCTCGTTTGCTAAGTTAATGAATCGAACATGAACAAAGATTTNACATAAATCCCATGCACATCAAATCAAATCTCCTTGCCAACCAAAGCCTTAGCAGTCGACAAATGTCCATCACTTGCTCCGTCCAATCCACCACCGACCTCGCCAGACGTTAGTAAGTGTTCTTTCCATTTTGTTCACCGACTTCTTTTATTTTTTACAATATTTGGCTGCAATAATGCAGTCAACTTAATTCCTTCGCCGTCAGAATAGATATAACCATACATTAAACTTTATTTTATACTTATTTTTTGTCCAGCTCCCCCTCCCCCTCCCCCATAAGGCATCTGCTAGCATTGGCACCGACTACACAGCTTTTTGTCCACTCTGAACACAGCTTGGAATTTGTCCAGCACATTTCTTAGATCTACTGATGGCATTCGTTCCCATAAATTTATGTTGGTTGTGTTCTGCTACTTTATAACTAGAGATGTAATATTTGAATATAAAATATTTAACTTGAAAATGTTTTAAGTGTTGGCTAAAAATAAAAGTGAAAGCTCATAAGCATTCATAGTTCAGACATAAATCTTTTTCTGAATTATTTTTAGCATAAAGTATAAAATATTCAGCTTAAATGATTGGTTTTTTTTAAATTTTTTTGGGGAGATAAAATACCAAACTAAATTTTAATTTACTAATGGTATAGTGCATTGGCCACCATTAAAGATCTAATGCTTTCAAACACTTGGTAATAGCTCTATTTGTGACATGTTCTTATTAAAAAATTTAAGACCTAATTTGCATTATTAGAATTTTATCTTTTTTTTTTAAGAAATATTTTGAAAAAAGAGTTTAATTCCTAAGTATATTGTAAGCCAACCATATTGCTTTCTTTGTGAAATTCTTTATTTCTTTGTCTTCCTAGTTTTCTTGAAAGTTAATCCTAGTTTTGGCCCAAAAGCGGTGTAAGCTTCTCTTTTTTCCATCTCTTATTTTCACAATTTATTTTCAACAAATATTTTCAGAGTTTCCCTTATTGAGACTATCTCCTTTTTAGGCACTTACTTTCGTCTTATGAAGAGTACTATTGTATATCTAAACTCATTTTCCTTTGGATTATCTTCCTCCACGCTTCTCTTTTAGGGATAATTGGTTGGGTATATATTTAATTAGTGATCAATTTTTTTATATCTAAGTTTAAGCTATTATTGAATGTTTGTGAAGACTTATAGGTTCTCTCAACCTTAATGTACTCATTGAATGATTCTTTTTTTATAGCCTTATGAAAAATGAGGCCCCATAATTTATTATAGTAGGGAGTTTTTCATTTTCTAAGAGTGGACTCAGAACTTCGAACCTATTACGAATATTTCATAAGAATATATAATTACGTCAACAAAATTTTTATTTTGTTTATGGATAAAGTTGGTTTTTCTAATGTTGCTACTAAATTGGATAGTAAATTAGTAGATAATAATCTAATATCTTCTAAGCAAAAATTGATATTAATCAATGTATGTGTTATAATTTATTTATCTACCTTCCATTTTTCATTCATAATAACCTAAATGGATCTAGATATTTTTTTTTACACAAGTGGAGCATGATTAAAACCCATGCAGATCCTCAATACATTTTGCCACAAATGCAAAATTTGTCTTANAAATTTTTATGTCTTGCCACAACCATTAACATCTTATGGCAACCTTGATTAGGGTTGTTAAGACAACTTTTTGTTCGTGAATAGCTCCTCTTCAGCTAGCTAAACAAACGAGCCGAACTCGAATATACTTTTTGAGTTCGAACTATAAATGAGCCGAACACGAACGAGCCCTACGAATTATCCCTAAAACTAAATACTTATTAGATAAGTTGCAATATTTGAAGTGCTATGTATGTAGTTGCCCTAAAAAAGCCCTTCGTTTTCTCAGTGCGCTGCGCCATTCTCGAGCGCATACGTCCATGACTCCATAAATATAAATAAAGATTAGCCAACGTGTCCAGCAAAGAAGTCTCACTCAAATCATTAAATTAGTTATAAACATCTATTTCAGAGAACAAATAACGGTCATAAATCCCATGCACATCAAATCAAATCTCCTTGCCAACCAAAGCCTTAGGAGTCGACAAATGTCCATCACTTGCTCCGTCCAATCCACCACCGATCTCGCCAGACGTTAGTAAGTGTTCTTTCCATTTTGTTCACCGACTTCTTTTATTTTTTACAATATTTGGCTGCAATAATGCAGTCAACTTAATTCCTTCGCCGTCAGAATAGATATAACCATACATTAAACTTTATTTTATACTGATTTTTTGTCCAGCTCTCCCTCAACCATAAGGCATCTGCTAGCATTGGCACCGACTACACAGCTTTTTGTCCACTCTGGCACATTTCTTAGATCTACTGATGGCATTCGTTCCCATAAATTTATGTTGGTTGTGTTCTGCTACTTTATAACTAGAGATTTAATATTTGAATATAAAATATTTAACTTGAAAATGTTTTGAGTGTTGGCTAAAAAAAAAAGTGAAAGCTCATAAGCATTCATAGTTCAGACATAAATCTATTTCTGAATTATTTTTAGCATAAAGTATAAAATATTCAGCTTAAATGATTGGTTTTTCTTAATTATTTTGGGGAGATAAAATACCAAACTAAATTTTAATTTACTAATGGTATAGTGCATTGGCCACCATTAAAGATCTAATGCTTTCAAACACTTGGTAATAGCTCTATTTGTGACATGTTCTTATTAAAAAGTTTAAGACCTAATTTGCATTATATGAATTTTATCTTTTTTTTTTTAAGAAATATTTTGAAAAAAGAGTTTAATTCCTAAGTATATTGTAAGCCAACCATATTGCTTTCTTTGTGAAATTCTTTATTTCTTTGTCTTCCTAGTTTTCTTGAAAGTTAATCCTAGTTTTGGCCCAAAAGCGGTGTAAGCTTCTCTTTTTTCCATCTCTTATTTTCACAATTTATTTTCAACAAATATTTTCAGAGTTTCCCTTATTGAGACTATCTCCTTTTTAGGCACTTACTTTCGTCTTATGAAGAGTACTATTGTATATCTAAACTCATTTTCCTTTGGATTATCTTCCTCCACACTTCTCTTTTAGGGATAATTGGTTGGGTATATATTTAGTTAGTGGTCAATTTTTTTATATCTAAGTTTAAGCTATTATTGAATGTTCGTGAAGACTTGTAGGTTCTCTCAACCTTAATGTACTCATTGAATGATTCTTTTTTTATAGCCTTATGTAAAATGAGGCCCCATAATTTATTATAGTAGGGAGTCTTTCATTTTCTAAGAGTGGACTCAGAACTTCGAACCTATTAAGAATATTTCATAAGAATATATAATTACGTAAACAAAATTTTTATTTTGTTTATGGATAAAGTTGCTTTTTCTAATGTTGCTACTAAATTGGATAGTAAATTAGTAGATAATAATCTAATATCTTCTAAGCATAAATTGATATTTATCAATGTATGTGTTATAATTTATTTCTCTACCTTCCATTTTTCATTCATAATAACCTAAATGGATCTAGATAATTTTTTGACACAAGTGGAGCATGATTAAAACCCATGCAGATCCTCAATACATTTTGCCACAAATGCAAAATTTGTCTTACTTCATAATCTTAGCATAAATTACATTTCCTCCTATGAGTTGTAAAACTAAAGGCTACTTAATAACTTGCGACATTATCAAACAAGAGAACTATTTAACCACTAATATACAACAAATTGGATTTATCATCATGCAAGTTAAATTTTCTAAATTACATGAAAATTACTTATTAATATCCCAACCTGGTCTTGCATGAAATCCCTCATTTATTTATTAAAATAAAGGTTTTAATCTAAATTTCCTTATAGTAGCATGNCCTAAAGCCTACTTAATAACTTGCGACATTATCAAACAAGAGAACTATTTAACCACTAATATACAATAAGTTAGAGTTATCATCATGCAAATTAAATTTTCTAAATTACATGAAAATTACTTATTAATATCCCAACATGGTCTTGCATGAAATCCCTCATTTATTTATTAAAATAAAGGTTTTAATCTAAATTTCCTTATAGTAGCATGTGTAGTTCTCTAAAGTCTAGTATCCTTTATAAAAATTTTTTGATCAAAAAGGTGTTGCCTGAAGTAGCTCCTTTGATCTTCATTGTGTCATTCACTTTATGTCATTGTCATTGTGGAGTCACCAGTTTGAATTTTATTATATTGCCCTTCTCTCCCAACACTTCTATAGTTCTGGAGAAGTGAGAACCAGGGAGGAAGACGAGAGACAATAATAATAGAATCAAACGAAAGAAGAATGTAAGGGAAATCATTTTCAAGCGGTGAATCCTATGGATAAGGTTTCAAAATGCTTAACCGAAGTACAATCAATTTTTTTAGAAACTTTGAAAACTTCTCTATAAGAAAGCCCAGTGAAAGAAAAAACCCCTTAACTAGAGATTTTAGGTGGTATCACCTATTTTGGGGTTCAAGTTCTCCTAAAAAATAAACCATCATAGTTAATTACATCTTAAGTAGTTGAAACCACTCAATAAATCTACCGATTAATGTTACTATTTATTTTTGAAAGGTTTAAATGTTGTTTTCAAGGATAAGAACTTTAGCATCTTATCTTATAGGTTTGTGTTTAGTTGAGGTGATCTCTGTTCATTAAGGTTTCATTTAAGTTTTAATTTCTTTGTTAGATTTTAATGTTTGAAAATATTAGGTCGGTTACATCTTATTAGTCAATTAATATATTTTTTTTCATTTTGTTTATTTTTGTTTAGGATGACTCGATCAAGATATCATAGTTAACATGAATTAGGTTAGTTGTATATCAGATTATCCTTAATCCTTCTCTTAAGTTTAATAATATTAATCTAGGTTGGCTTAGTTTAACTATATATGAACTAGGCCTACTCGAGCTTTAGAGTAACTCCATAAAGATACCTAGTTGATCCTTCATCGATTCATATTAACTTAAAATCAACTTAGAATAAACTGAGATGATTGAAATTAATTATCCTAAATTAAGTCTTTTTAAGTTATATTAGAATTAAAGTCCAAAATAAATTATATTTGACTTGGCTACTCTAGTTTAAGTTGGATTAAACTTGAATAGATCCTTAATTATACTTATTTCAAAATTCAAGGTTGAGTCTCAAATTAGGTTGATATGAGTTAACTTGATTTATGTTAAATCAACCAAAAATGTTGGGCTAATGTTGAATAATCCTAGTTAGATTGAGATAGCCTATTGGTTTAATTAATTTGGGTTAACCCAAGCTAGATCTGGTTGGTCCAAAAGTTTAGTTGATTTGGGTTAACCCAAGTTAGGTAAGTTTGACCAGTATTTTAGTTGATTTGGGCTAACCCAAGTTAGGTCAGATTGACCTGGTGTTTTAGTTGATTTCAGTTTAGATTTAATATAAGTTGAACCTAAAAGGGTTTAGCTTTAAGTTAAATTTAGGCTGGACCAACAGCTAGGTTTGATTTGGGTTGAACTTAAGGATTTAGGTTTAGGTTCAATTTGAGTTAACCCTACAGATTCAGGTTTAAGTTCAACTTGATTTAACCATAAGGATTTAGGGTTAGGTTCAACTTGAGTTAACACTAGGGCTATAGGGTTACATTCAACTTAAGTTAACCTTAAGGATTTAGGGTTAGGTTCAACTTGAGTTAACCCTTAAGGATTTAGTATTAGGGTTGGGTCTAATATGGGTTAGACTCAACATTTAGGGCTAGGTTCAAGTTAGGTTGACCCTAGGTTTAGGTTTTAATTAAGTCTAATTTAAGTGAGACATAGTAGGAAAATTTAGTCTAATGTAAGTTTAACCTAATTAAGTTTAAAGATTAACTAAGACTAATTTAAGTAAGACTTATCAGGTTAATTAGCTCTAGTGTATGTCAGACCTAATTAAGGATTAAGGACTAGTTAAGTCTAATTTAAGTATGACTTAATAGGTTAATTAGATATCATGTAGGTGTTGACATTACTTTTGGTTGAGTCTAATTTCCCCCTTAGTAGCATAGGGGCTAGCCATAGGACTTTCTCATTGACTTTTCTTAGAGGACTAGAAAAGGAAGCCTCACCATTAGAAATTCTAAACTCTTCTTTGCTAAAATTAAATTTCCACAGATTGGTCATAACCTCTAGCACTTAATAGGTGAGGTCAGTATGGAGGAGCTCAATAGGAGTTTCCCATAGGATGGTCAAGCCTTAGGACTAACCCTAGGTGGTCTGGCCTTGGTTAGGCTACCTTGCACAAACTACACTTTCTCAGACACCACAAACCCTAGGACCCCTTGATTTGGTCTCCTGACTCCTTTTGGAAAGCTCATATGGATGGAACCAAACCCGTAGCCTTTGGCTAAGAGGGTTAGGACCAGCATATTGAGCATCCAAAATGAATCCTCTAATGGCTCCTATTAGTTTGACATGGCTTCATGGCTTACTTGCCCATGCTAACCCATACTCCGATCAAATTACCGAAATACCCCTAAAATCCTAATTGTTGCAAAAAAATCCCAAAATTATCCAAAATGCCCAAATTTGTCCAAAAGTTATTTCAAACCATTCTCCACAATCCAAATTGACCAAAATCACCAAATTCCCAAAATACCCCCAAACTTGAACCTAGCCCAGTGTCAAACAAATTGTCCCCAATCTTGCCAAATTTCAATTTCAAACCAAAATTCAACATCTCTAATACCAATTAAAACCAAACAAAAACCCAATTTGACCCAATTGAAATCACCCAAACCCAAGTCTAACCTAAAATCCTCAAATTGACTCTATGTCCAAATTCTACCAAATTGGCCTTCCAATTCAATTCAAAATCACTTGAAACCCCTTAAAAAATCTTCATGACATCTCACTACACCAAATTAAACATTTAATTGATCCAAATTTTAGCCCAAATTCATCCCCAATTCTAAAATCCCAAACCCTTAAGTCATTTAAAAAGCCCAAGATTCAATTAAAAGCCCACATGACAATTTTTCTCCTCATCATCCATTTAACCAAAATCATTCCCTAAGTTTCAAATTCATGCCAAAATCATCCCATATTAAGCCTCATGCCAAACACCATCAAAATACCCCATAAAATCCAAAAATCCTCTCTCATGCAAATTGATCAAGCCAAGGACAAGCCATGAAGCCATCCCCAAGCCATAGGTGAGCCATATGAGCTTTTGCCACCTCACCTAAATATTAATGGAAAAAGGAGGGGACACTTTCAAGCTCCCTTAAAATTTTTTTTATACCTTTTAATGATACACTCTAGTCCATGTTTAACCAAATCTAATGGATGGGGACTTCTCCACACCATTTCAGCTGGCTCACCCGACCTTGATCAACCATGGGGAACCACCCAAGCACATTCCATTGGGGACCCATGGTTGACCCAACCTAGTCCAATACCCCTTCCATTTCAATTAATAACCTTTACACATGTCAACCCAAAATTGATTGCACCATGCCCTAGCCCTGACCTCCCTGAGCCAGACGGTGACCCTCCCTGGCTGTCTGGCCACCTTGGCTGTCGGAAACCTAAACCTGAAAGCTTCACCATGACTTAAACCAAAAATTAAGCCCATCCAAGTGGAACCAATCCAATTGACCATTGGAGCCTTTCTGCCCTCCACATAGGTAGCATTCCAACCACCTCAACTTGGCCTGAGAGTCACCATGGCCCCTTCTATTTAAATGCCCCCTTCACGACCAAGAGGGGAGTTGTTGAAATTCCATGGGGAGACCCTGACAAATTATTCATAAAGCTTCTCCCAGCTTCCCTGAGTGCAAGCCCTCTATTTTCAACCACTCAAACCCACTTCCTGAGCTCAATTTTGGAGCTAAAAAATCTGCTTGAACCAGGACATAAATCCCCACAGCTCTATAGTGCACCAAAGTCAAACTAATTGCACCCACATCATCCCCTGAGTGAAAGAAGAAGATCCCCAAAAAAATCCCTATCACTAGACTACCCTATCATATGCTTTGATCAACAACCAAAATTGGCCTCAATTGAATTTAGGTCTAGGAAATTCACCACGGCCCAAGGCTTCATCTAGAAGCTTTCTGGATTCAACTCAAGCTTTTGGAGGCACCCAATCGAGGCCAAACCTCTTGTGCAAAGGTATTGAATTTTCTCCTCAAACCGAGCCTATTTTGATTCTTCATGCTTATAAACTTGATTTAAGACTTGATTAACTGTATGGATGTGTTCTTTTAGTCTAGACACGTCTGTAGAAACAAACTTAAGGAAATTTGGATGAGTATCGAGTGAGATATTAAAGTTAGAAGGTGGACAGTTCATGAATTGGGGGACTTGGGGAAAATGAACGATGTTGTCCGATCGCGTGTGTATCATTTGGACGACTGAGATTGTGTCGAACGAGCGGATGGTGCATGAACAACAGACCGAGTCAGTGCTGACTCAAATGTCAGTGCCGAACCAGAATACGCCGCATGGAGGCTTCAGAGATGCTAAGGATTGCATGGCGCCGCATGGTTTAAATAGAAAAATAAGGATTTTCTTGAATTATTTAAATCTGAGAACTTCAAAATTCCTTATCTTGGTGTAGCAAAATCACCAAATTAAAATAAAATATCCTCATGCTCAGTTAACAAAGGAGAATAATGTGGAAATGGTTTCAAATCTGTTTGATTCATGTGTGATTTTAATTAATTAAATGGTGTATTTCTTATTTGAATTCTCCATTTGCATGGGAATTTCACCATAACTTCATTTTTAGGGCTTTGGTTCTCTCTATCATGTCAAATTTTCTCTAATTTTTCTAAGGTCATGGAAGATCTCTAGGCAAAGATCTCTATTTTTCAATCATGACATGTCTATTTTAGTAAAATAATTAAAATAATTAAATATTAATAAAAAAATACAAAACTTATTTTGGTAGGTTTATTATGGTCAGAGGACCATAGAGAAATATAAACTTAGTTTAACTCTTTAAGAATAACCCTAATTGAATAAGTTTATGATCTTCATGCCATTTATAAATAAAGAAAATCAAATTAGAGTAATTATAAATGTAAATGGAATGAAAATCATTCTCCACTATAATTTATTGACAGAGAAGCTCCCCATAGAATTAATTTGACCACTAAAATGGATTAATTAAGTGAAATTGCATTTTTGTTACAAAAATAATTATAATAATTAAAATACAATTCAAAAAATCACCAAATTAATTTTGGGAGCTCTTTATGACCAGAGGAACCTACAAAAAGTAAAAGTGGAATTAAAATAAATACTTCATTTTTAAGCTATTTTTAAATATTTAAATAAATAGAAATTAATTAAAAATCATAAAAATTTCAAAATTATAAAAACACACTAAAATGTCACATTTGGCTTCTTGATCACTTTAAACCAATTAAAATACTTTTCTTAATTTTTTAAGTAAAGATATTAATTTTTAAATGCTCAAAATGAATTTTCTTTAATTTTTCACTAAAATAATTCAAAAAATTAAAATATAATCCACAAAAAAAATGAAATTTATTTCTCTGAGTTCCTTGGACTCAGAGAAGAAAAATATAAAATTTAATTTTCCACTTAAATAATATTTTATATTTAATTAATACTCAAACCAAACAAATAATTCTTTTAATTAAACTAAACCTCTAGAAATAATGAAAATTGGTTAAAGTGGTCCTCTAATCTAGTTGAATCTCCAATAATTTTCTTATGACCAGAAGTTTTGTTTTAGTTGAATTATTGAATTTTCATTAAAAAAATCCCTATTTTTGCATTAAAATAATTATAAAATTAAATAATTTCAGAAATATTACATTTTCTCATGTGATGTTTTATTTAATCCATGAATGGGGTAACATAAAAATTTTAAAGTCATTTGGATTTAATTTAATTAATTATAAGGTGTTAAGGCCTCAAGGGCAAAATAATAATTATAGGATTTAAGCCCCAATTAATATTTTGGCCTAACTAAAGGGTAAATGGGTAATAAATGATCTTAATTGACATGTATTGATATTGAAAAATGAAAGGGATAAATGGTAGCATCCAATCTCACAAGGAAAAATTTGTAATTTCTTAAATTGATGAAATTTGGAAGAGCAATTAAATCAGAAGATATTAAGGTTGGGGGTTTGACTTTGGAAAATCATAACCCACTGATTAAAACCCCAAATTAATGCTTTTAAAATGATTTATGATTCTTGATAAGGATTAAAAGTATAAATATTTATATTTTCTTAAAAATTACAAATCTACCCATTAAGTTTTAAGGGCTTAGTGATGAATCAGGCTTAATCAAAATTTTGTCTAATGAGTTTTAGAAAAACACTGCAAGCCCATCTTTGAAAATCGAACTGGCTAAGTTTCTTAATTAAGCCACCCTAAGGGCCTTATATGTATAATGTGTAACTAAAACATCAAATGTTAATTACCCCACTTAAAGGGATAATCAAAACATCAAGGTTCATTGAGCGTAAGGGTATGAATTGGGAGAACCACATAGTAAACATAATAAGACCGAAATGAACTCGAGACGATTCGAGGGACTGTGAAATGTCTAGGGTATTACCCATGACCTTTTCATGTTCCTTTGGGAATCTCGGAGGACACATGGACATATTATGATTTTCTTGATTGAATCATCCCCGCAGATGAATAAATTAGACCTATTAGGGTTGACATAGGGTTTGGTAGACACACCTCAAACATGTGTTCTCTGCTTTTCCTACAAGCATGTTTTAATTCCTGCAAAATTATATATATGCTTTGCTAGTATTGACCTTTCAGGTGGAGGATTAGGAAGAATCGATAGGTACACTTTTAAGTTATTGCATTGCAATTTACTTTTATTTACCTTTTTGTGCCTCTCATTTCCTACCTGTAAAATTGTATGTTAAATAACGAGGTCACCCTACATGCCAAAACTGAAAGTTTTAGGATATTCACAAAACTGAAGTCAAAACCAAAATTAAGAAATCAAAACAAGATAAAATCCACCGCCATAACTGTTAAAATATAAGACAACTCAAAATTTGACCACAAACAAAATAATAAAACAAAAATTGCAACAAAATTAAAACGTCTCTATTGGATGATCGGGAATCCCTCGTAGGAGGTAACCTACAGTTACTAACGAGATTTCTCATGATATAAATGAAAGTATGGAACTTACTGAGTTGAGTTTAGTAAGTTCATTTGGACTAAGTGAATCCAAAAAAAATAGTGGTGCTGAAATGAGGGAACCGTGTGATCCTAACCGGTGTCGCTTTATTCAACTTTAACATCTACCATGATATTTAAATAACCATACCTTAGGAAACAATTGATTTGACATCAGGACTTGACACATTACAAAAACTCACTACTACGAGGAGCTTGGAGCTAACTCTGTGGACACCCTTCTACAACAATAATCTGTAACAACACAATGATCTACAATAGCAAGAGGATCTACAACAACAAGATGATCTACAAAAACATTTCTTCTCCTAGAATTAAACAACAAGCCATAAGATTGCGAGGTTGTCCGCCTAGTGTGACATAAATCCTCAATGCATCTTTAGGCCCTTGTATGGTTCTGCTATACAATAAAATCCCTAACTCGTTTTAGGATTCCGAGGCTATCATTTATTACAACCTAAATCCTCACATCTTTTAGGCTATTTGTATGATCGTTTCACACGAACGTAAGCCCTAGCTAATAAAATTGCCAGGATGACACACATAATTTCTTCTTGAAGTTGATGCCAAACTATAGGGTAGTTATGGGAAGTCACCGAGGTTCTCCATAGGATTTGTGACATCCCTTAGTTCTTCTTCCTTTAGACTCCAAAAATGAAATGTTCCAAATTTGAGTCATTCCCCTTTCACACCTCTTTATCCGATCTCTTTGAAAATTCTACCCTTTGAAATTCTTGAAGATAATATCCCCCAATTTTTATTGAGAGTTTTCGTAGGTGACTTCAGTCATCTAAGATGTAATTAATTATAAGGGCTTGCATTTATAGGAAACTTTCAAGAACTCACCTTCATATAAACCATATTTAATTTTTTTTATATTAAATAGAGGATCTCGTTGGTCAGCATAAAAATGGTTTCACAAACTTAAACGGATGTCATACAATCTTTAGTTTATTTAATCGAGCCTTCGCCAATAAGTAGCACATATATTCTTCGGGATGGATGCATTGCTTGCGGTGATAGGCTCATTTATTTAAACTACTGAGGATATGAGATCGGTTCGGTCTTATATTTTCAAATTTTAAAATACTATTTTNCCATTTTAATCTTTTGTATGAATATGAATTCATGTAATCCTTACGCTATTGCCTGTGTTTTGTTTAATAGCGACACAATGGTGTACTGTTTTACTTCTATGCGATTTTTGTGCAGTGGAAAAAATTTTGGCTGTACTTAAGTGCTATAGCTTTTATGCTTACTTTGATGGTATCGATAATTAGACAAACTTAAATTATATGTCATGGCTTTTATGAAGCCTTCATAGTTTAGGAGCACATTTTTTTCTTACAACAACAACAACAACGACAACAAAGCCTTATTAATCCCACTACGTGGGGTCGGCTACATGAATCCTTTTTCTCCATTGCGTCCTATTTGCACAAATCTCTGTACACTGTTATTTTGTCTACTAATCTTGTATTTCTTGCTTGCAATGCATGCCTTCCACCGCAAGAAATACTCCTATGCTCCGGATTTCAGTTCTTTTCGGTTGTTGATTGTTATTGTAGTTGGATGTAAGAAGATTGTGGCTGCACTAAGGAAGAGAAGTAATGAGAACTTGCCTTTTATATAATGTGTATATGATGTAAGTTGTGCTTATGTGTACAGCAAAGGAGTCCTTGTTGATATGTTTCAAAATTTCAGCTACTATTTCAATAAAATATTGCATTCGTTTCCCGTGGACGTAGGTCAGTTGACCGAACCACGTAAATTCTT
>JXCR01143903.1:63014-85443 GCA_002079205.1 Phalaenopsis hybrid cultivar
GTCGACGTTGAAATGCAGCCATAAATATACTAGTGCATTACTATAACACGTATGTGGACCGTGAGCCGTGTTACACATCATCTCAGATTGGAGACAAATGGATGGGAGAAATGATTTCAGGACACCCAACGAGATTTCAAAACATCTTCCGCATGTCCCAGCGTGTTTTTAGTGATCTATTATTAGATCTAAAAACATCTCATGGACTTCACGGATCTTCTAGGACAACAAACCGTGAAGTATTGGGCATAACACTTTATATTTTATCACAGAACGAGTCAATGTGGGGAGTCATGGAACACTTCCAACACTCATCTGAAACAATATAAAGATATTTCTCAGTTGGTTTGAGTTCTCTTGTCAGTCTAGCACAAGCCATAATAAAACCCATAGATCCAACGTTTGCAAGAACGCCAGTAGAGATTCGCAATGATGCCCGATACATGCCACATTTCAAGGTAGACATTCATACTTTAAAAATATATTGCTGGGTTGTATATTGAAATGATTTCACTTATTCGTAAAGGGTTGCATCGGCGCAATCGATGGAACGCACGTTCATGCTAGGGTCCCAGATGACGAAAAAGTTGCATTTATCGGCCGTTCCAGAAGCACAACTCAAAATATCATGGCAGTATGTGATTTCAACATGTGTTTTACATTTGCAATGGCTGGATGGGAGGGCAGCGCACATGATAGTAGAATCTTTAAAATTGCAACGAGAAATCCGGAGTACAATTTTCCTCACCCACCTCATGGTTAGTTCCTTACTAATATAAGTAGAATTATTTTTGTATGCTCCCCTAAAGTTTTTAATTTTTCAGGGAAGAACTATTTGGTGGACGCTGGCTACCCAATGCAGAGGGGGTACCTTAAACTTTATCCTGACACAAGGTATCATCTTCCAGATTTTCAGAGAGCCAGCAATCGTACGAGAAATAGAAAAGAGGTCATTAATAAAAGACATTCATCCTTACGAGGCGTTATTGAGAGGACTTTCAGATTTTGGAAAAAATGGGTCATACTTCGAGATATGTCACCTTATTCGTTTCCGAAACAGGTGCAGGTAGTGTTAGCCACTATGGCCCTTAATAACTATATTAGGCGGCATCCAACTCGAGCTTATGTTGATTTCGATCATGTCGAGGTCAATGATGAGAAAGTACCAGTCGAAGCTTTTGAATACCGCATTGGTCAATCTCTATCAACAGAGGAGAACGACAATGCCTCAATTTGCACGAAAGATGGAGAAGGTGCGAGTGAAATGAAAGCCCTTCGTGAGGAGATCACTACCTCATTAGTTGGAGAGTGATTATTTCGATTCAGATCTGCTGTAAACACAATATGATTAGGGGTCTGTGTTTGTTTTCAAACAAATATTTCAATTTTAATGATCTCTTTTTTCATTACCTAATAAGTTAGTAATTATGTTTTATACTGCATTGTTTTTCAGGATAATATGAGTTCTAGGATGTCCGCTACCTTCCAACGAGTGGTTTGTCATTGTGGCATGCAAACCACACTTTTGACCTCACGGCAAGCACATAGCTATGGTAGGAAGTTTTATACATTCCCCCGAAGCATTGCCGATCAATGCAGATTTTTCTGATGGGCGGACAGTTTCTCTGATGCTGAGGATGACGTTGGTAGCGATTTGCGAGTTTCAGACGACGAAGGGCAGACACGGGAGCTACAATGAGTCATTGTTAGAAATAACATTACCATTATGCTACTCGTCGTGGTCATGGTTTTACAGTTTTTTTTTCATTCTGCTTCTCCTAGCTAGTGGTTGAGTTGCATTTGTGTACTCTGGGCTATTTTGGATGTACGAAACTGTATGAGTTCCTACGTCTTTATGTATGAAAAAACGACTTCTCAGTGGCTTAAGGTGCATTTATGTATGTTACATTTTATGCTTCTAAAATATGTTTGTAAATTCTTATATGTATAGATGAATTAGAATTCATATACATTGATATTTAGATAAAGATAAATTTTAAACCTGTTTGTGTTCAAAATTACAAATTTTTTTTTGAAAAAAATGTATAAAAATGAATGTTGAAAACAATTTATTTTATTTAATTAAGTAAGAAATAATATTTTTATAAACTTTATGTATATTAAACCCATATTTATACAAATAAATCAAAAATTTTAAACATTTTAACAAATAGGGGCAGTTTGGTCATTTTTACATAAAACAGACTAGCTTACAATATTTTTCACACAGCTGCACCAAATAGACAGTCAACTTCCCCACAGCTGCTTCCTGGGGCAGCGCAGCTGCAACTGAAAAGCTGAGAATCTGCAGCTGCGCCAAACAGACCCTTAACCTTCCCCGTGGGATTGATATTTCGGACTTAAATAGAAAGTATATTATTACTTGATAACAATACATATACTTGTGTAGAATTTCATTATTAATTGTCTACAATTATTTATATTTTACACAACTTACTTTTCATATAAGGATCATGTTTTTGGCGTTGTAGTGGTGTCAACTTCATAAATCCTTACATATCAAAATCGGGATCAATAGTCACTCGAGAAGAGCCACTTTTGCCTTCGTCAGTGGAAGAGACACATAATCAAGTAAAGAATGGAGGATTAATTTCCTTTAGATAGGTATATGACCACCTTAAATGGGGTATGACATCCTATTCCTATATTTTGAGATAGGTTTTAAGCCACAATAAATGGAGTATGGCATCCGATTCTCTACCAATTTTACTTGAGATAAGTATAAGACCACATCCTTTTCTCATCTTTAGAGATCGGTTTAAGGCCACCTTAAATGGGGCTTGACATCCTGTTCTCATTTTTTGGAGATAGGTATAGGACCACCTTAAATGAAGTATGGCGTCATATTCTCATCTTTTGAAACTGGTTTTAAGACCACCTTTAATGGAGTATGGCATCTTATTCTCATTCCAAGATTGATACCCAAATTTTAATTCTCATTTTAGGGTCAGTACCAAATTCTAATTCCCATTCTTCGAAATTGCTGAATTTTGAAATTAAAATCAAAGTTTTCTAACATCAAATTGAAATTGAATCTTCATCATGACCGTCATTTTGCTTTTCCTGATGGTCATTTTTTGTATATTTTTCCTTCTAATCCCCAGTGAGAGTTTTGAATCCTTGGTTTCGATTGAAAATTCACTTATTAATTCCCCAACGGAAATAACTGCCACTCAATTCTACACTTTGTTCTAAGTATGTTGGCTTAGACATTTGTGTTGGTTTTGTTGATCTCTACGGTCAACGTTAATATGTGTTGTGTGCTTTCTTGGCACACCACACACATTAAGGGTCCATTTTTTGACTTTACTTTTGGTTGAGTTCTAGTCTTTCCTCTTTAGTAGCTTAGGGTCTAGCCACAGGACTTTCCTATTAACTATTCCTAGAGGACTAGAAAAGGAACCCTCACAATTAGAAATTCTAAACTCTTTTTTGCTCAACTTTAAGTTCCACATATTGGGCCCAACCTCTAGCACTTATTAGGTGGGGTCAATATGAGGGAGCTCAAGGGGAGTCCTCATAGAACTACTTGGCCTTAGGGTTAGCCCTCTGGTGGTGTGGTCTTGGTCAGTTTCACACACACACCTGCATATTACACTTGCACTCACTACCCTAAGCCTAAACCTACTTTACTTTGTTCCCTTAACCCTTTGGGAGACTCATGCAGATGGTCCCATAAACCCACTAGCCCTAGGCTAGAGTTTAGCTTGGACCAGTATAAGGAGCACCCAAAGTAGGGAATTATATTAGTCCATGGCTCAAGTAGGGTAATTGACACCCCAATTTTACGAAAACGCACAACTTAGCCTTTTATCCCCAAATCTACCAAAATTACCAAATTATTCTTGATACCTCAAAATTGGCCAAAATTCTCAAAATACCCATATTTGTTCAAAGAACATTTCAAACTATTTGAAACTACCCAAATTGCCCAAAACATTCCAAAATTACCAAAATACCCTTGGTGACCCAAATATCCCAAAGTCTTCAAAATCATTTCAAATGTCCCCAAAAATCAATTTTGACCACTCCATTGAGCTTAATTTGACCAATTTGATATATTTTGACCAAAGATTCTAAATTGTCGTTAAAGACCCAATTACCCAAATTCACCCATAATGTCCACCAATTTGATCCCAATCTTCCCCAATTTCAATTCTAAACTCCATTTCATCATTTTCAAGCTTGATTGAAACCAAATCTAAGTCCAATTGAGCCACATTTGAATCTAACTTTAACCTAAATCAAAAAGGTCATATCAAATTGAACCTTCAATTGGCTTTAGTCAAGCCTCAATTTCACTAAAAAATAAAATTGAAACAAAACCCCCAATTTTGCCACAAATTGGCCATGTCCCCAAATTCCACCAAATTGAACCCCCATAACCTCAAAATTTCCACTCAATTTCTATCGAAAAATCTTTATGAAAATCACCTACATCAAATTGAATCATCAATTGGGCCTTAGCCATACCCTATCCCAACTCAAGCTCAAGTATAACCCAACATCCCCAAAATTGACCAAATGTCCAAATTTTACTAAATTGAACCTCTATATCAATTCAAAATTACTTTAGATCTTTTCTAAAATCCTTATGACAATCATCTACACCATTTTGATCAATCAATTGAGTCCAAAGTCATGAATAGCCCAATTTAGCCCATCTTGAACCCAAAATTGAACCATGACCAAAATGTAACCAAACCTAGCCAAAATTGTCAACCTAGGACCACTACAACCACCAAGTGGACCCTAGGGACCAGCCAAAATCCACTTAGCCCAACCTACACGAGCCATGGACCAAGGGTCCCCTAAATTGAGGGATTTGTTTCCTAAAAAGAGTAAGTCAAGGAGATCTTTGCCAAAACCCATCACCAACCCAATTAATTACCTTGATAGACTCCTCTAAGATTCCTGAGCCACATGAGCACCTCCTCTGCCCTGGCTAGCCACCCTAGTCACTAAAGGAGCAAAAGCTGAGAGCCACCCTCACCCAATCCAAACAAAAAATCACCCATCCAAGATGGCCAGCTCCAATTGTTCTTTGGCATTCTTCTATTATCAACCTAAGCACTGTTTTGCACCGATCAATTGCCCCAGCCAGTCACCCATTCCCACTCTATTAAAACCACCTCCTCCATGGCCAAAATAAGAGCTAACCAATTTCCTTGGGAAAATTCTACCAAATTATTTCAAGAGTTCCTCTAAGACCTCCTAAGCCCATTCCAACCATCCTCCAGCCATTTCCACCACTATTGAGCTCAAATTTTAAGCTCAAAACCAGGACAAATTTTGGCCATCCCCCAAAAACCCTCAAACCTTAAATTAAACTGCTCTTAAGCTTCCCCATAGCAAAAGAGGAAGTTCCCCATCAAAATCCCTCTCTGTTGAGCATAATAACCTAGCTTTTGGCCAGAGCTACACACCCATTTCATTGAACTTATACTTGGATCTTACACCAGATGAAACCAACACATCCAAGAGGTTTGTGGGATTCCACTGAAGCTTCCAAAAGCATCTGATTGAGACCTCCCCTCTTAGACAAAGGTATAAACCATTAACCCTAATTTTGAGCTTAGTTTCACCAATTGTGAAGTGAATTTTAATTTTATATCATTGTAACCGTATGGAAGTGTTTGTCTTCAATCAATAAAGGTGTAGGCATAAAACCCATATGATTTAGTTGAATATAAAGAGAGATCTTAGGGTTTGAAGTCATGTAGTTCACGGGCTTTGGCCATCGGATACAATGACCCACAGCCGTCTGATCGCGTGTCTATTGGACGAACGGATGAGATTGCGTCGAACAAGCTCTTGATGCTTGAACAACAGGCCGAGTCAGTGCTGACTTAGACGATGACTCTGAATTAGAACACGTCTTATGTGGACTTTGGAGCCATCACTTGTTTGTGTGAAGCTAAGTGAGACTAATTGAAAAATAGGATTTTATTGAATTAATTAAATTTTAGAACTTCAAAATTTCACAACTTTCCATAAAAAAATTCATAAAAATAAAATAAAAATACACACTTGCTCAGTGAACAAAGGAGAATAATGTGGATCAAAAATAAAAATTATTTGTTCACTATCTGATTTTTAATTAATTAAATATTCTTTGTGGTATTTTATTTCATTATGATTAAATATTGCTCACCATGTCTTGAGATTTTTAGGGTTTGTTCCTCATAGTAGAAAAGATGTTCTCTTATTTTTCCAAGGTCAAAAGGCATCTCTGTGCTTCTAACCTTAATTTTCATGTTTGGATGGATATTTTGGCTTAAATTAATTATATAAATTAAAATATCACTTAGAAAATTATGAAATAAATTTTAGTAGGTTTCCTGTGGTTAGAGAGGCATAGAAAAAATATCATGATAGTCTGAATAATTTTGTATATTTCTATAATTAATTAAAAGTGTATAGCTTGTATTAATTTATTTATATTAAATATTAATAAAAAATTAATAAAATCAATTCCATATTGTGTAGAAAAATTATGTTGACTTTTGTAAAAATTTGAAAATTATTTGAATAAGTTTGAGTACAAAGTTGATTTTGTGAGAAAAATTGTATTTTTGTATAAAAATAATTATATTAAATTAAAAATACTTAAAAAAATTATTAAAAGTGGTTTGTGGGTTCCTTGTGATCAGAGGCACTCAAGAAAAATAAAAACTATTTTGATAAAATACTTTAGTGATGAACTATATTTTAAATTAAAATAATTAAAATTTCTAAAAATACAAATATATTCCAACATAGGCCAAGTGGTTTCCTGATCACCTGGAACTCATTAAAAATATTTTTTCCAACATTTCTAAGTTAAAAATAGATTTTTGAAGGCCTAAAATATATTTTATTTATTTTCTCATTAAAATAGATATAATATATAAATTAAAAATCACAAAAAATAAAAACGTTAGTTCTCTGAGTTTCGTGAACTTAGAGAGATTTAGTAAATACCCAAAAAATAATTTTTTGTAATTAAAACATAGTTTCCATTTAATTAAATCATTAAAATTAATAAAAAATTATAAAATTAAATTAAAATTTAATTCAAAAAATCATAAAAAGTTGCCTAAGTGTTTCTCTGACCTAGGTGAACCTCTAATATTTTCCCTATAAACAAAAAATTTATTTTGATTGATTAGATAATTAAATCCTATGTTTTAAGTTAAGATAATTATTTACATTAAATTAAATTTTGAAAAATCACATTTTCTCCTCTAAAGTCTTAATTTCTCCATGGGTAGAGTACTCTAAAATTTTCAAATTCATTTGAATTATGCTTAATGAGTTATGAAGTGGAGAGCCTCAAGTGCAAGATGGTGATTTTAGATTTTGCTACCTTAATCAAAATTTAGGATTAACCAAAGGGAAAAATGGGTAATTTTTTCCTAATGAATAATTTTGGATGATTAAAACACAATAGGTTAAAAGGTGGAAACCAATTTTTCATCATTCCATGATAAGAACAAATATATAATTTTCTAAATTATTGGGATTTGGAAGTTAATCAAAATCAAATGATTCTGAGATGATGGGCTTGAGTTATGGAGATGATAGTTCACTTATTTTAAGCCCACAATTGATGATAATATGATATTTCAATAGGGATATGTATCACATAAATTAAAATTTTGATAATTGCATTAAGGGTTTGGTAGTGATCTAAGCTTTATATTTAAACTTATTTGATAGGGTTTATAAAGGTAACATGATTGATGGTACACACTTCTAAACACTACGAGCCAACTTTAGTGGTGGGAAAAAAATCTTTAATGACTTAAACTTGCCTTAGGGGCATTCACCTACATAACTATTAAATGAAATATCAACTGATTAATTGAATACCCTGCCTTTAGGGTGATTAAAATGTCACGGTTCACCAAGTAATGGGGTAATTTTAACTTGACCTTAGATGATTAATGGAACAACATGATAAATTCAAAATGAACTCAAAATGTTTCAAGAGATATTTAAAGTAGTTCAGGGTCATTCCCCAAACACTTTGGAATCTCTTAGATATTTTGAAGGACAAATTGGACTTGTTATATTTTCTTATAAAATCATCCATTAAAAGCTTTCGGGACTCAATAAGTCATAGTTTGGGTTCTTCTAAATACACTTTCATTTACTCTTGCAATTTGTTTACTTCTCTGGAAAAATATTTACATGTTGCAAAAGCTAATCTTTCAGGTGGAATGTCGAGAAGATGACATGTACGTTTTTACAAGTGTTATTTAATTTATGTCATTTTTCTTTCTGCAATTTACATTTGTTGCAAAATATTATAACTGCTTGGTTGTGCACTTTACTTTACTTGCAAAAAAACCAAAACAAATTTTAAAAAATTAATCAACTTTTTCAAAAATATAAAATAAATTGTTTCAATAGTAACCATATATTCTTTGAAATGTCACTAAACATAAAACATCCTTTTAAATTTACGGGAGTCCCTCGGAGGAGGTAACCCATGGTTGTTAATGATATCTCCCCCATTTAAATGGGTTTCATAACTTGTTTAAACTAAGTAAATTCAAAAGAAAATGGTGATACCGGAATGAGGGAACCGTCAGATAACTGGTGTTGCTGTAATCAACTTTACCTCCCCCGTGATTGAAGTTAAACTTGTCATTTAAACCTTTAAACCTTAAACTTTAAGACTGCTACTTTGCCAAGGAGCTTGGAGCTAACTTTGTGAGCAGCCTTCTACAACAACAATCTGCTACAGCACGAGGATCTACAACAACATATCTTTCTTAGAATTAAATGACAAGCCATAGGATTTTGGGGTTGTCCTCCTAGTGCAACATAAATCCCTAACTCATCTTTAGGCCTTTGCACAATCATGTTGTGCAATATAAGCCCTAACTCATTTTAGGATTTCGAGGTTGTCTTTTATCATGACCTAAATCTTCACATCTTCCAGGCTATTTTTGCGACCGTCTCGCATGAATGTAAGTCCTAATTAATAAAATTGGCAGGATGTAACATTTAAGTATTTTTTCTCGAAACTAAAGCCAAACCATAGGATAGCTTAGGAAGTCATCGAGGTTCTCCTCGGGATCCGTGAAAGCCCCTAGTTCTTCTTCCTTTGGATTCCATAAAAATGTTCCTAGTTTGAGTCATTCCCCTTTCATACCTCTTTGTCTGATCTTTTCAAAAGTCTTACCCCTTGAAATTCTTAAAGGCAATATCCCCTGATTTTTATCAAGAGTTTTCTTGGATAAATTCAGTTATCTAAGATGTAATTAATTATAGGGGCTTGCACTTATAAAAAACTTTTAATAACCCAACTTAATATAAACCTTATTTAATTTTTTGTATTAAATAGAGGAACTTGTCGGTCAACATAAGAAATAGTTTTTTGTAGACTTAAATAGTTGTCATAAATTCCTTAATTTATTTAATCGAGCCTTACAAGTGAGTAGTGTATTTACCCTTCGGGATAGATGCATTGCTTATGGAATTCGACTCATTTATTTAAACTACTGAGGATATGAGATCGGTTCGGTCTTATATTTTCAAATTTTAAAATACTATTTTTTTCTAAATTACATATATAAGTTAAATTAAATTGGGCGTCGGGATATCCATTCTGATTACCAACAACTTCAACCTCCCAACCAACTTTTTAGTGCCGACAGTAGGTTAGACCTAATTTGGGTTTTGAGGTAAATCAAGTCCAATTTATGTAAGAATTAATAGGTCAATTAGGATTAATGTAAGTTAGACCTAATTAGGATTTGAATTTTAATTAATTAAAATTTAATTAAGACTTTATGGGTTAAAAAGGTCTAATGTTGGTTAGACGTGGTTAGGGTTTGAAGGTAAATTAAGTCTAATTTATGTAAGACTTAGTGGGTTAATTAGGTCTAATGTAGGTTAGAAATAATTAGGGTTTGAAGTTTTATTAAGTATAATTTAAGTAAAATTTAATAAGTTAAATAGGTATAATGTAGGTTACACCTAATGAGGGTTTAAGGGTTAATTAAGTCTAATTTAAGTAAGACTTAATGGGTTAGATAGGTCTAATGTTGGTTAGACCTAATTTTGGGTTTTAAGATTAACTAATTATAATTTAAGTAAGACTTAATAGGTTAATTAGGTCTAATGTAGGTTAGAATTAATTTAATTAAGTCAAATTTTAGTAAGACTTAGTGGATTAATTAGGTCTAATGTTTGTTAGAACAAATTATTGTTTGAAGCTTAATTAAGTATAATTTAATTAAGACTAATATATTAATTAGTTCTAATCTATGTAAGACCTAAGTAGGGTTTAAAGGTTAATTAATTCTAATTTAAGTAAGACTTAATATGTTAATTAGGTCTAATGTGGGTTAGACCAAATTAGGGTTTGAAGGTTAATTAAGTCTAATTTAAGTAAGACTTAATAAGTTAATTAGGTCTAATGTAGCTTATATCAAATTAGGGTTTAAATGTTAATCGAGTCTAATTTAAGTAAGACTTAATAATTTAATTAGGTCTAATCTAGGTTATAATTAATTCAGGTTTAAAGGTTAATTGAGTCTAATTAAGTAAGACTTAAAAATTTAATTAGGTCTAATGTAAGATAGACCTGATTCAGGTTTAAAGGTTAATTGAGACTAATTTAAGTAAGACATAATGGGTTAAATAGGTCTACTGTAGTTTAGACGTAAGTTAGGTTTAAAGTTTAAGTCTAATTTAAGTAAGACTTAATGGGTTAATTAGGTCTAATGTAAGTTAGACTGAATTTGGGTTTAAAGGTTAATTAAGTCTAATTAAGACTTAGTAGGTTAATAAGGTTTAGTGTAGGTTAGACCTAACTAGTGTTTAAAGGTTAACTAAGTCTAATTAAGGTAAGACTTAAAGGGTTAATTAGGTCTAGTAGGTTTGACCAAATTAGATTTAAGATTAATTATTTAGACTCATAATGATTAGATGGGTTTAAGATGAGTAAACCCAACACTTTAGGGTTTAGTCAGGTTTAATATGGGTAAGCCCAACACTTAAGACTTAGTACTTGGTTGAGTCTATGGTTAGTAGACCCAACACTTTAGGGTTTAGTTGGGCTTAATATGGGTAAACCTAACATTTAAGGCTTAGTTTAAGCCTAACTAGAGTGAGCTTGGTCAAGTCTGAAATTTAGACTTAACTTCATTTGAGTTGTGTTCAATTAGTAGTTTATATAGATTAAGCTCAGATGAGATTAAACTTAAACTAACCTAGGCTCAAGTTAAATTAAACCCTAGATCATAGGAGTGTTTTTGTTGTAGGGGATAATCATGATGTTCTACTCCTAAGACCTCTGGGTTAAAGTTTAAATTTGGCTTAAGGAACAATTTGGACAAAAAATCACATTGTTTGATTTTTATATTTTACCCTTAAATTTTTAATATTTTTTAGGGTTTTCAAGGGTGAAAAATATTTTTTAGAGTTTAAATTTATCACCTTGTAATTTCTAACCAATTGCCAATTTTAATTTCCAAATTTTCAAAATTTTTATTTATTGTTAAAAATAATTACAAAAGTGGTGGATATTTTTTTTTTATTTAGGACATCCCATAACCTTGGAAACATCAGAGAACATTCTCAAAGATGGAGGGACTAATCCCTGCGAATTACATAATTTTTGTATTTAAATTTAATTTTTAATAATTAAGATACTCCACAGAGTATCTAAATAATTAAAAATGAATTATAAATTATTTATTTTCAATTATAATTTATTATTTTCTCTTTGCTTTACTGAGTTAGGGATATTTTTTTTTATTTTTACACAAAGTTATGAATTTTTTTAATTTTGTTAGGGTTTTTTGTATTATTTAATTAAAAAATAACGAATTTCTTACTTATCCAACGCAGTACTTGGCAGCTCTGAATGTCCATGCATCGTTTCCTAGTTCGCGATCCTTTCTACGCAAGCGCTGAGTGTCCCACAGCTTAGTCCCTTTCGTATGCATAGTTCAGTGGTTTGACTTCATCACTGTCATCCATTTCTAATGTACGTGAATGGATGACATCGGATCATCGTACCTACGAAATGATTAACCAAAAGCCTTTCATGATCAAATCATAATTTATTCCTCTATTTTTCATGAAATCTCATGGGGTTTGTTCCTAAAGGTTAATCTAACCTAGACGAACACATCTATAGGGTTGATCAAGCATGATGTAAGAGTTTCTTTTATAAAAGATCAAACCTATAGCAAAGTTTAGGGTTTTTGATCCATACTTGGTCCTAATAAGTGTAGCCTCAACTAGGCTCGACCTATGATTTAGACCAAATGGTAGACCGATTCGGTCTAGAAGTAAGGTAGAGGCTATGAAAAGACTTAAATTCGATTGAGGGAGTATAGTAGAGACCTTGAGATGATTTTATAATGCTCAAATCTAAGATTTGAGGAAGTTTATGTTAAGTCTGAAAAAGTTCTGTTACTTTTGGATAGAATTTTGGAGAGAATTTTGAATTAATTTTGGATAGAAGAGAGGGAATTCTAGGGCATGCATGGTGGTTGCGTGGAGAGAAGAAGGGAGGCTTGAGTAAGAGAGAGAGAGAGAGAGAGAGAGAGAAAGTCAAGGACTTGGAGATTTTCTTCAAGGATTGTAAGAGGAGAGGGAAGGTGAGNTGGTGATCAATGTAATCTTTTAATGAGAATTAAATCCACTTAATTTTATATCTCTAATTATTGCAAATTTATCATGAAAACTTAACTTAAGGGTTTAGTAGTGAGTTAGGACTGATTTAAACTTGCTTGATGAGAATTAGAAAAAGGAAACTAAATGAATCATGTATAACTTCAAAGCACTACAAGCCCAACTTTAATCATAAGTCCAAGATCCTAAATGATTTAAGTTTGTCCTTAAGGGCATCCAGTTACATAACTCTTAAATAAAAAATCGAGTGAATGTCTAAGTACCCTGCTCATGCGATAATTAAAACATCAAGGTTCATTGAGCATAGGATAGATTAATTACCACAGAATATAAATTTAACTTTGGATGATTAATTAATCAATATAATAAGTCCAAATGAACTTGAAACGGTTCAAAGGGTTCTTAAAGTTGTTTAGGGTTATGCCCGAACACTTTTATGATCTTTTGGATATTTTGAAAAACTTATTATTATTTATTCAAAAAAATCATCCATCAAAACTTTTAGGGATCCTCCAAACTATGTTTTGGGATACAATAATTCTCCTAAATCAATAAAAATGCCCTACACTACTTGTCCTACATTAATTAGACCCAATGCTCAAGGATTAGTTTCTTTTATAAGGTATTTAAATCCTTGTGAGCATATGAAGATATTTGTTTTTGCCACATATGAATCATCACACTTATGTAAGTCTCAGGTCTAGGTAGCTAGGGCAGTGAAGATAAAGCTAATGTCTGCTAAACAAGGGATACAAAGTAGGATTTAGAATAGTATCTCCTACCTTAAGGACCTTCAACAAAAGGAGAGGGTAAGGACCGATGGTACTATTCACCAACTCTTGATAAGAATGTTTCCCCTGATACTCTTAGGTTGCTTGTAGTCCTAGCTCAATCAAAGTAATTAACCTGTGGACTGCATTAGTTTATAAAAAAATTGAAAAAATAAAATTTCTTTTGCATGTTAAAGTAAATTCTACATGCATGAAAATTTTAAAAAAATGAAAATTTGTAGAGGTCCACAGTTAATCAAAATTTGTAAAGGTCCACAGTTAATTACTTTCACTTGATCAAAGTAATTAACCAAAGTGAAAGTATCAATTTTTTGTTGAGCAAGAAGGCCTGACCAGACTCTTTGAGAGAAGCCACAAGTAAAAAATATATGTTCTAAAGATTATTCTTCAGCATTGCGCAAATAGCAGATAGAAGGACCCCTCAATCCCTTCATCTTTAAGATGTCATCAGTGGGAAGCAAGGAATACCAAAGTCTCCAATAGAAAAAGGACATGGAAGGCATTAGAAGTTTTCCCCATATGACTTTGCCCCAAACCACCAGATACCAATGGAAAAATTTATAGTATATATATATATATATATATATATATATATATATATTAAATCTCACTCTTCCCATGTTGGTGACCAATAAGTCCATAGTTATTTAATTTGTGATGTCGTTAAGGGTTGTTTCATAGGGTATAAAATGTTGTTGAGTGTAGGACACCCAAAGAAAATTACTCCTTGCTCATAATTGTTTAATATGTGAAGTTGTTAAAGGTTGTTTCATAGGTTTTAAAATGTTTTCTGGGTATAGGCCAACCAAAGGAAATTACACCTTACCCATTGTTGTTTAATTTACTATTTTGTTGAAGGTCGATTTATTTTAGGCGTTTTATTATGTAGGATTCTTCCCTTTTGATTAATGTTGGGTTTTACACCAGTTATTGGGTGTTTACATCTGACTTTCTCAACCTACACTGAAAACTGTTAGAAGCATTATTTAAATAGAATGTTAGTTGTAGCAAACAAATATTGCATTGCATTTCTTCCATCTTCAAATCATCTAATGATACAACAATGATAATATAATCATTGATACCCACTTCCAGGTTCACTCACACTATGGCAGCTCACACAATTTTACGTGTCGTATCAGTAATATTAATTTTTTTAGTCTGAAATGTAAATCCCATAGGGAATGAGACAATTAGAATTAGGAGAAGTTCCAACTTACTAGGTTTAGTTCTTTGTCTGGAATTTACATTAAGGTAGATCTCTAAAAACTAATTCTATGGTATTGAAATCAGTTTTAAATGTTAAATCCCATAGAAACCTTACTTATCCTAATTGGATTAGTGATTATCATGGTATAGAGATACTTTCCCTTGAAATGATACAAGTGGAGTGTAAGAAAAGTAAAGTGTCAATTGTGAATGTTGTTAATGACAAATATGAGCAACTCTCTTCTTTACCTTCTCCTAAATGCATAAAGAAGTTTGGTTAAATTAGCTTTAATTCCTTAAATCGCAACTTGAACCCTTGAAAGACTATTTTCCTAACATTTGCATCTCCCTACAAAGTACTTCCACTATACTCTATAGATCAATGTGAATAACCAAGTTGTTCTAACATAACTCTCACAAGTCATTATGGTTCACAACACATTTTAACAATTCACTTTGCCAGAATAAAAAGTAAATGAAGAATCAAAGGTTACTCATCACACTAAGAACTCAAAAATGATTTTAAGAACATTTTGAACTCCTACACATCCTACTTAATCATCACAAGGAAAAGTAAAATTGAATTACTCGGAAAGCATCATTGGAAATAAGAAAATTCACTAAATAATTATGTTTATAGAAATAAAATAATAATTATACACAATAATTAGCTTTCTGCCCTTCAAAAAGCTCTGAGAATGCTCTCCTAAAGATCTCTTGATCCCTTGCTGCTCTCCTGAATACTCTCCTCACAATACAAATCAATTCCTCATGAAATCGCTCATAAATACTCACTTTTTCCTACAGCCAGCTTATAGCTCTCTATTCCTTCCTCAGTTCATCCTCTTCAAAAGACTTTAGAAAATCTTATCATTAAGCTCTATAGCTGTTTAAATAACTCCCCACATCTTCTACACGAACTATTAAACACTACCGCAGACAATTGCTCGCACTAAGAGACTGGCGCCTAAGAGTCAGTCTCCCTGTCTGCCAAGTTGTGTGTGGGCACCTAGGCACACATGGGTCTGGCGCATGGGCACCTGTAATGTAGTGCCTTGGCACCCAATTGCTTGTCTCTTGGGTTGTCAGGGCATAGACTAGGGCCTATTGGCCCAAGGGTCGGTGACTAGTAAAATTTTATATGAATATTATATTTGGTTCTAATCAAATAGGGCATAAAGTTATCAAAAGGATATGTTATAGACAAAAGCTGCTTCTCAGTAGTGGTACGATTAAATTGAGCTTTGTTAAGAGTCATACTAGCATAATATATAGCCTTAAACATCTTATCGTGTCATTCTCCTAAAAGTGCAGCTTAGTCACTGACATCGCACATTAAATCATATAATTTTCCTCAATCAAGTGAGAAAACTATAGGAGCCATGACTAACTTTTCTTTCAAGGAATTGAAGGCATTTAAGCATTCATGGTAAAAATTAAATAGGACATAGTTCTCTAAAAGATGGCATAGAGGTTTAACGATTCTAAGAAAATCATTAATATATTGCTTATAAAATCTAGCATATCCTGAAAACTTCTAACTTCTCTCGCAATAATAAGTGGGGGGAAGTTGTTCTACAACATGAATCTTTGCTGGTTCCACTTCCAAATCACTTTTAGAAATTTTATGACCTAACATAATTCCTCCAAAAACCATGAATTAGCAATTCTTCAAATTAAGAACAAGGTTGGTCTCTTCATAGCATTTCATCACCTTTGCCAAATGATCTATGCCAGAGTTAAATGAAGGTTCAAACACTAAAAAAACATCCATAAAAACTTATATTCCTTTCTCAATTGGGTCGCAAAAAATAGACATCACGCACTGCTGTAATGCAGCAGGTATGTTATAAACCCTAAAGACATTCCTCGAAGTGCAAAGTCCCATATGGACTCGTGAATGTTGTCTTATTTAATCCTTAGAAGCAATAGGTTGATGCAGGTAGATTTAGTGTGTTAATTCTGTAAATATTTTTCAATATTACAAAATACACACGACAGATACAATAACAAATATGTAATCTAATCCCAACAAATTAACTTCAGTTAAAATAGTTTATTTTTTAAAAATCTTTAAACTGTCACATCCCCTTAAAAATAATGCAAGTGTACGTATCCCTCAAGTAATAAAGGGCTCTAATGAAGTCCTAGATATCGATCTCACAGGAAAGTTAAAAGTGCCTATAAATAAGTTCTTAAGATTATAATGTAAAGTACAATTTTTAAAACTACAAAAAATAAAGTGGTAAATTTGAATATTATGTAACAAATGAATGCTAATTAAAATGCGGTTGAAAGACAAAGTTAACTAAATTAAATGCTAAACTTCCAAAATTAACCTTACAAAGATTAAACTAAATTTTTGTGACATAAAGTTTAAATTTAAGAAAGCAACATTCCCCTTTACAATGAGTATATGTATTGTGAAGAAATTAAAATCATTTGAAAATATATATATAAACTGTTTTGTGTTAAATATGAGCAATCCTATTATTTACCCTCTTTTGAGTGCATAAAGAATATTAACTAATCCAGGTTTGTTCCCTAATTTCATAGTTAGGCTGGGAGGATACCGACAGTGACTTTATATATGCAATAAAATATAAGATAAATATGGACGTATTAAATATTCAATAATTGTAAAGTCACACTTATCAAGATTAAATATTCAATAATTGTAAAGTCACACTTATCAACGCAAGTATATGTATCGCTCAAGTAATGGATTCGATAAAGATGGATGTATAAAATATTCAATAATTGTAAAGTTACACTTATCAACGCAAGTATACGTATCGCTCAAGTAATATAAGTTTCAATATTTGTAAAGTCACACTTATCAACGCAAGTATACATATCGCTCAAGTAATATAGGGGCTTCAATAGAGTCCTAGATATCGATCCCATAGGGAGTAACTTTAGAACTACGAACTAAGATTTTAGAAAAGCAATAAAGTCACACTTATCAATGCAAGTATACGTATCGCTCAAGTAATATAGGGCTCTAATGGAGAGTCTTAGATATCGATCCCACAAGGAGTAGTTTAGAATTACGGACTAAGACCTCAAAAAAGCAATACTTTAATCACAAAAACGATGTTCAATTTGCTTATCTGTCACTAATAGGCAATTGAAATAAATAGATAATTTTAATAACTAATAAATAACTAATGATANTTTACCTTATAAATATTTCATAGTTATTACATCATTGAGCCATAATCTTTTTTTCTCAAATGAATTTCCAGATTCATAATACTTCAAAATATAGTTTCCTTTACTTTAAATAGTTATTTATAATCGTGTTCTCTTATACTAAATATCTTAAGTTACAAAATTAATTTTTATTACAAAAATATTTATTTAAATCAACCATAATAATTAAATAGTTACAAAAATATAGTTACCTGAATTAAATTCACTACATAAAATCATATAAATAATTTTTGAAAATATTGAAATAGAGGACATCTAATAGTTAATCTTTTTCTTTACTCCCCCAAACTTAATTTTTTAAATATGAAATAATACAACATATAAATTTTTACTCCACCTGATCTTTAATATTAGGAGCTTTCTACACATATAAATCATTAGAGGAATTTCTTGATAATGAAATTTTGAAATAAGTATAAAACTAAAACAAGCACAACATTTCCTAACACAAGCACAAAACTAAATAATTAAAACTTTTTAAAAAAATGCAAAAATGAAAATCACATTACAATCCACAATTCTACTTAATATCCATTGAACTTCACATGCACATTTAACTACCACACTAACTTTATAAAAATTTAAAATATTCAAGTACACAAAATGAAAGTCCAAATACATAAACATCCATTTCTATTACAAAAAGATGACATAAAATCAAAATACAAACATAAGTACATCAATTTCATTCTATATCAAAATCCCAAGCTATATCTTCATCGCCTTGATCAGCAGGTGGATTGGGTTGATACTGAGTATATCGGGGGCATTCAGGAAATGTAACATCAGGCTCTCCTCTGTAGTGTCGGGCATGAGCTTCATAACAAGCTACCTCAAAATTTGAATGCCTCTGCAGATACTCACTATCATAATCGTGTCGACGTTCTAAACCTCCAATCCTTTCACTTATCAATTCTATGACCGTTCTAAACCTCCAATCCTTTCATTTATTAATTCTATACTCTTTCGCTGCAAGGTCAACTCATTCATCAAATCAGTGAGAGCAAGGAGGAACTAAAAGGTGAAAGGTCATAACTTGTAGAGGGGACATCTCTACTAGTAGAAGGTTCTTAACTTCTACTCCCAGTTCTCCATTTCTCATGGGATTCATAAGTCTTCAAATTAGCTTTACTAATGGGTTTCATAGGATAAACCCATTCTTCATCTCCAAGTTCTACTCCATAAAGTTTGCAAATTGCATAAATAAGTCCAGGATGTCCTAGACATCCACTAGTCTCACTCCTTGCCGTAGTCAATATATTCTTAAGAATTATTCTCCCCACATTTACTTTTACTATTCTTAATACAGAAATTCATAATAACTCTATCTCTAGTTACCTCACTATGGTGATAGGTCGGTAACAGAGTAGAGGAAATGAAATAGACACGCCTTAGAGGTGGCATTCAACATGGAAGCAGAAAAATTTTCCCGTTCTCATTGTTTAATGCATTCAGCATGGAAGACTCACTATGGTGATAAGTCAGTAACAGAGTAGAGGAAATAAAATAGTGTCACGCTTTAGAGGTGGCATTTAACATGGAAGCATAAAAATTATCGTTCTCGTTGCTTAATCTTTCTATTCCTTTCCCATCAGTGAGAAAGTTGATCACATCATTGAGGGGGCCTTCCATTGTACTAAAGGATTCATATTGGCAGCTATAAGAGTCTGGGACCTCATAAAAAGTGTTGATGCGGGCGGCAGTAAACTCAACAGGGAATTATATAAGAGTCTGGGACTTTGTAAAAAGTGTTGATGCGGGCAGCGGTAAACTCAACAGGGAAATAATAGTCTGGGACTTCGTAAAAAGTGTTGATGCGGGCTGGCAGTAAACTCAACAGGGAATCCACATACTTGAACGATTCCGTCATCAGAATAAATCACATTGGCGTAGAACTCCACAACATTTGCATCAGCTTTATTGGTGGTGTAATAAAAGTTTTTTCACCTCCGCTCGGCAATAACTCGTTCGATTTTTCCTCCCGGACTTTCAAAAACTCGATCTTGTATGCACTTCTTTCCTTTAAATATGGAAGTAATTTGAGCCATCGCATTGACGAAGCGAGACTCGTCAAACTCAAATCTTCTCTTTTGTCATGGAGCCATTTTAATCTAATCAAATTATAGAAAAATTCCACAAATTACTTCAAATATGTAAATCATGGCATCCAATAGTAATTCTAATAAGATCCATGAATCTCTTCCCAAATTTTCCTTACATCCCCAAATTTTTTGGATCTCCTCATTGTGGGAGAAATTCATGGTGAAAATCAAATATTTTTAGCTTGGAGTGAAGCTCTTACATAGAGATGATCAAATCCGGTGTCAAAAAGCCTTAAAATTGCCTCATAATCAAAGATCTCTCAAGCCTTGGGTCGAAAATGACTTTTTTAGGAGGAAGGGGATGATGAATAGTGACAGTTGACTGGTCAAAATCGCGGTTAAAGGTGTTTTTTGTGAGCTCGCCGTCGGCGGGGTTGATGGCGTCGTTGGCGCGCTTAATTGGAATGTAAATCCTAAGTCTCAGGAAAATCTCGCCGTCGGCGACGTCGAGGGCGCCGTCGGCGGGCTCTATTATATTTATCCAAATTCCAGTTTTTTATAATTTTGATCAATTCCAAGCCTAAACAACATTCGATTAATCATTATAGACATAATTTTAAATAACTAAATGATGTACTTAGCACATATAAACTTTCACAACACAAAACATCACACATTTATATATAAATTCCAAGGGGTACAATATATGTTCCATAACACACCTAAGTTTAGTATTGACATAATTTTAAATAACTAAATGATGTACTTAGCACATATAAACACAAAACATCACATTTATATATAAATTCCAAGGGGTACAATATACGTTACATAACACACCTAAGCTTTCACAACACAAAACATCACATTATATATAAATTCCAAGAAGTAAAATATACGTTACATAACACACCTAAGTTTGGTATTTTCTCAACCTCAATACATTAAATCAGCGTCGCAATCTAAGCCACAATACTCAAAATGCTGAAAACAAAATATTTTATGCTTAGTCTCAACTATACAGAGATCTATAAGCATAATTCTAAAGCAAAGCAAATATAAAGTTCAAATCAAAATACATAGATAGACATATAAGTAGTAATATAAATCTACTAATCCTCAGACTCGGTACTCCATTCTCCTCTGAGATCACCCATTGATTACACATGAACAAAGAGGTTGTAGAAGGGTTGGAATGGAAATTCTTCAGTCGAATCCTCCTCATCAATCGTATCAAACTATCTTCTAAATGTCCAGAATGTTCGAAGTGTTCCTTCATCCTCCAGTCCAGATGATTGAAGAAATCGAAGATATTATTAATCGCATTCATGGCATTTTGTACCTCCTTTTCCAATTTCTTGATTCAACGCAGGATCACCAAAGACTTATCAGGGACTAAGGGTTGAACTGACAGTGAATTCTGAGACGCTTGATCTACTATAATGGCCATGTCATTTTTATCCTCCAAAAACTGAGAATCTTTCAGTTGGAACCAAAGGCTTCCAAAGTACCAGTACCTTTTCTCAATTTTCATAGGACACTTGGAACTACTATAAAGTGAGAAAATTGTGGAGGGGTGTCCAAGCCCATAAGTTATCCGTGAACGATCACGCCCAAAACTGACTTCACAATTATAGATCCAATGTTGATCGATAGTCCCCTTTGGATGCAGTAATTCAAAAGGGCACTTTCTTTAGAAACTTTACCAATCTTCATTGTCGGTAACAGTTTCAAAAAAATGAAAAAGTGCCAATGTTTCGAAATCGGATTCAGAAGTGTTGTAAAAAAACTAACATACTCATTTTCTCTTGTTTGCCAGTCGTCAGTTTTGTTCGTTAAATATTGGTAAATCTCATTCATCTGGTTTCTCATTGGGACGAAATAAGAATAGTGGCAGACAGGAACATTCTCTATCATATATAATTTGTTGATCCATGCAAGAGTGACAGTGATCCATCTTCCTCGCACATAAACAACTCCTTGGTTGATTCCATGTAAATTTGCATAAAATTCTTTTACCACAGAACCACCAGCGGTAGTAGTGTAGCATAGCACTTCCCATCTTCACCGCACTATCGTTTCTTCAATATCCGTCGTGGGATTATTCAATTTGCAATTCACGAATCCTCATTCTTTGATAAATCTTTTCTTCGTTAGCAACTTGTTGAAGATTCGCTGCTCTTCCGCATTAATAAACTTTTGCCGATTGAAAACTCGCATTCTGGGATTATCAGGGGAAATGGATGCCATAGGAATGAAATTGGTAGAGTTTCACTTAATTTTTGGAGGGAAAATATGAACTAGAATTTGAATTTTTGAGTTTAAAAAGACTATTCCCGCCCAAAAACCGCCAAAAACCGCCATTTGAATCAGCATAATTGCTAATTCGTCGGTCTCGCGCCTCGGCGGGGTCAATGGCACCGACGGAGGGCTTCTGTATTAATTTTATCTGGACTCTCGGGAAAAACCCACCGTCGGCGGCGTCGAGAGCGCCGTCGGCGCCCAAGG
>JXCR01143903.1:108694-130506 GCA_002079205.1 Phalaenopsis hybrid cultivar
ATATATATATATATATATTAATTTGGAAAAGTAGCATTTTTTTTAAATATGAGACCGGACTGATCTCATATATTTAATAGTTTAAATAAACGAGCACAACGCCACAAGCGATGCATCTATTCCAAGGAATGAATACATTATTTAATAATGAGGTTCGATTAAATAAACTATAGAATCTATGACATCTATTCTGGTCTGCAAAATTGTTCATGTTTACCGACAAATTCCTCTCTTTAATATAGAAGACTAAATGGGGTTTATATTAAGTTGGGTTCTAAAGTTCACTATAGAGGCAAGCTCCTATAGTTAATTATATCTTAAATAAGCGAAGTCGCTTAAGAATATTCTATATTCATATCAGAGGTTTTGCCTCAAAATTTTCTAAGTTTAAGTTTTCAAGATTGGACATTGGAAATTCAAAAGGGAATGGATCAAAAGTAGAACATTCATTTTCAGGAATTCAAATGAATGAAAGGTAGGAGATGTCACTGATTTGAGGAGAACCTCGGTGACTTCTAAAGCTATCCTACTATTTGGCTATGTCGTAAAAAACGATAACCTTGAAGCCTAAGTCGAGTTAGGGCTTGAATTGCACAACGTGATTGTGCAAAAGCCTAAAAGATGAGTTGAGAATTTATACTGTATTAGACGGACTACCTCAAAACCTTATGGTTTATGTTTTATGCTAAGAAGAAATCTGCTGATGATGATCCCGTTTGCTTCCTCAAAGACGTTCTTCTGTATATTCTTGTCATGTTGCCCACGATATTAGCTCCAAGCTCATTGTTGAAGTGATAGTCCTAAGATCTAAGGTTTAATAAGTTTTGTCATGTGTGTTTCGATGACAAGTTTTGTTGTTCAAGTATTATAGCGGGGGTTAAAGTTGATTAGAGCGACAACGGCTAGGATCCCACGGTTCCCGTTTGGGTACTATAATTTTCTTTTGAATTTATTTAGTCTAAATAAGTTGTTAAGCCCATTTAAACTTGAGAGATCTCTTTAGTATCAGTGGGTTACCTCCTCCGAGGAACTCCCGTAAATTCAAGAGAACGTATTATGAAGTTTCTATTTTGTTGTTGCATTTTGAAAATGTTATTTAATTTTGAAAATAGTTTTGTAATTTTTCACTTTTGAAAAGTTTTGCAAGCGAGGTAAATAAATGTAAGTAAAAAAGAGATGATGTAAAGTAAATAAATAAAATTGCAGTGCATAAAATATAAATGTGTATTTGTCATCTTCTCGCTACTCCGACTGCGTGGTTAGCATCATAAAGCTGAATATATTTGCAAGAATTAAATAAATTCATAGAATTAAATGGAAGCATTCGATACAGAAAAATCAGAAATTGAGTAGTAGCAAAACCCGAGCAAAAATAAAACCCGTATTTACATATGGAAGATCAGAACTGTGTATAAGACATGGGTAAAAGTTGGGGGTCGGAACTGGACTGTGTGCTTCCCGACCTTAAGTAAGAACTACCAACCCAATCATCTATGGAGGGCAGTCCTAACCTCGATCCAAGTGATTAACAGTGGACCCTTACACATTTTCATTTGAATTTAATTTTCATGCATACACAATTTTATCATGCAAAAGTGATTTTTGTTAAAAAAAAATATTTTTTTGAGAGGTGCAGCCCACAGGTTAATCAATCTAATCGAGTTAGGACTACAGACAACCTAAGAGTATCGGGGGCAATCATCTTCTTAAGAGTCGTTGAATAATATCATTGGTTCTTATCCTCTCCTTTTATTAAAGATCATTGAGGTAAGAGATATTATTATAAAATCACACTTCGTATCTCTCATTTTAGAACACAATAGCATTATCGTCATTGCTCTAGCCACCTAGACCTCAGTTTTACACATGTCAAATGATTCATATGTGGCACAAACAAATATTCTCAGTTGCCCACAAGGGTTTAAATATTTTAAGGAAGACTTAAACTCTTGAGCATTGGGTCCCGAACCATAACTTGATTTGTGTGAATTATCGGGTCCCGAACCATAACTTGATGATTCCTTAGAGGTTCGTCTGATTCTCAATGATCATTCGTGTTTTTAGGATAATTTTCTTCAACAAATCATGACAGACTCAGGTGTTCTCTAAAATATCTGGAATCTCCCAAGGATGTCCAGATAATTACTCTAAGCAAACTTGGAATCTTCTAGATCATTTTAAGTTCATTTTGGTCTTCCTAGACGGTTAATTAAACCATCCAAACTGAATTAATGTCTTTTAAGTTATGCTCAATATATCTTAATTGACCCATAAGTAGGTTAGCAACTATTTTGTTCGGTGATGGAATGGGTGATCGTCCCAAGAGTAAATTTAATTACTTAAGGAAATTTTACTCTCTTAATTGAACTTGAGCCTATAGTGTTTATAAGAAAATTATATTCTTTCTTCTCTAATCCCCTTAGATCGATTTTAGCTCACTACCAAACTCTTAGATCATTAAGGATAGATTTGTAATTTAAATTGAGTGAAGTGATGTTAATCCTTATCAAACGATTGTATCATGTTCAACCATTAATATGGGACTTCAAATTAGTTAATTATTGTCTTCCTATCTCGAGCCCCTCACTTAAGAATCTTTCATACTCAATCATCTCCAATCCTCAATAATTGGAGTAATTACACATTTACCTTCTTTTTAGAAAATACCATGAGTTGGTTTTTATCCTTTAACTCTTTGTATTTCAGTCATATTAGAGAGTCAATTATGATCAATATTATCCTTTCACATTTTGGTTTGATCTAAAATTTTATTGAGGCTCAAAATTCCATAATTACCATTTTACCCTTGAGTTTTTTTTTAACTTCATAATTCCTTTAATTCAATCCAAATAACGTTAAAATTTTTTGTTGAATTGTTACTCATGGGTTANCCCTTTTTTTAGAAAATACCATGAGTTGATTTTTATCCTTTAACCCTTTGTATTTCAGTCATCTTAGAGAGTCAATTATGATTAATATTACCCTTTCACCCTTTGGTTTGATCTAAAATTTTATTGGGGCTCAAAATTCCATAATTACTATTTTACCCTTGGGTTTTTTCTTAACTTCATAATTCCTTTAATTCAATCCAAATAACGTTAAAATTTTTTGTTGAATTGTTACTCATGGGTTAATTAAAATACCAGAGAAGAGTTTGTATTTTTTATTTATTTATTTTTATTTTATTTTTTGGAATTATTTTACTTCAAAAATAAGAATTTTCAATTTTAATCCATTTAATTAACTAAAACAATATTTTTAATTTTTAGTTCACATTATTCTCTTTTATTTACTAAGCACAGGGGTATATTTATTTTATTTTTAGCATTTTTCTACACCAAATTATGAATTTTTTTTAAAAGTTTCTATAATTATTTAAATCAAAAATACCCCTTAATTACTTATTTATTCACACGACACCCTTTTAAGACTCAAATCTTAATATCACAAACATAANCATTATTCTCCTTTATTTACTGAGCACGTGGTATATTTATTTTATTTTTAGCATTTTTCTATACCAAGTTAGGATTTTTTTTAAGTTTATGTAATTATTTAAATCAGAAATACCCTGAATTACTTATTTATTCACACGACACCCTTTTAAGACTCAAATGTTAATATCACAAATATAACACAAAATTTTTATTTTCTTACATATTCATATTTAAAATATCATATAAATAAATTACTGAAAATTTTAATTCCACATATAAATATATATATAACACCTAAAATCAATTTTCACACAACATTTTTATAAATCCTAAGTTTGAATAGCTAACAGGTAAATATATGGGGACTAAGTATCATGTTTTTGTAAGTCCCTAATATTTGACGAGTAAACACAATATTCAAATAGCTAGCATGTAAATATTTAGCATTAAGCATGTAAAATATTAAGTTTGGGTGGCATGTATGTAAACATTAAAGCTTCGGTGGTAGATATGTAAACATGTAAGAATAATGTGGCATACATGTAAATATTAAAGCTTAGGTGGTAGATATGTAAACATGTAAATTATAAGAATAAAGTGGTATGCATGCAATTATCCAAGTTTTAGGCGTTAGACACATGAACAAATAAGATTAGGGTGGTACGCATGTAAATTTTCCTATATATATTTTTTTGTGTGCTTCTCGCATGCGAATATATAAAAATTAAGTGGTATGCATATAAATTTAAAAATGCAAATACATGGGAATTAGGTGGTATGCATGTAAAATTCCCTTTTTTTTGTTATACGGACGGAAGAAGAAGAAGAAGAAGAAAGGGGAGGAGTAGTACCTCATCCAAGCTTTGGTGGACGGAGGAAGGCTTGCCGGAGGGAAGCTCGTCGGAGGGAGGGTGGCTCGCCAGAGAATGAAGAAGAAGAAGGGAGAGAAGAAAAAGGTGGTCGTTTTGGATGAACGAGAGGAAGAGAAGTTTTGGTTGGCTATGGAAGGTGGTCTTGAGGGAAGGAAGTTCACCGGAGGGAGGGCGGCTTGCTGGAGAAGGAAGAAGAAGAAGGGAGAGGAGAAATGGGGCTGCCTTGAGGTGAGCTCTCTTTGAAGGGTGGAGTTGGGATGCTTTTATAGGAGAAAGAGAGGGAGTGGGGAGGAGAGGTGTGAGAGTGGAAATGTTTGCTTTTATTTCATTATTTATTTATTTTCTTATGTTGGCTACCTACAGCTACAACATAGAGAGAGAGAGAGAGAGAGAAGCCACTATGCGTGAAGGTAATATATATATCTTACTAAGGGAAGGAACAAACAAATACACTTTAATGAAATTGTGGATAAAACCATTGCTACCCTCCAAGGGTGGACAAATTCCTTCATGTCTAATGGAGGCAGAATAACCTTGCTGAAAAGCATCTTAACCAACTTCCCCTTATACACCTTACAAGTGGTTGTGATGAAGAAAAGTACTTAACTCATGTTAGAAAGAACCTTCAACAGATTCTTATGGTCTGGGCAAAGGAAACAAATGATCTGGGCCAGCTGGCAGAAAGCTGCCAAACCTCTATATGTTGGGGGTTTAGGCTTCAAGGGACTTCAACAGCTACACCAAATTAACATGTGCAAACTTTGGTTGAAGTTTAGACAAAATGACAACCTCTGGGCAAGTTTCATGCACTCCAAATATTGCAGAACTGAACACCCTAACCTGGTGAGGGCCAAACTAGGGGATTCTAAGACNAATTATTCTCATTTATTTACTGAGCACGATGGTATATTTATTTATTTATTTAGCATTTTTTTACACCAAGTTATGGATTTTTTTTTAAGTTTCTGTAATTATTTCAATCAGAAATACCCCTTAATTACTTATTTATTCACACGACACCCTTTTAAGACTCAAATCTTAATATCACAAACATAACACATAAAATTTTTATTTTTTCACATATTCATATTTAAAATATCACATAAATAAATTACTGAAAATTTTAATTCCACATATAATTATATATATAACACCTAAAATCAATTTTCACACACAATATTTTTATAAATCCTAAGTTTGAATGGCGAACATGTAAATATATGGGGACTAAGTATCTTGTTTTTGTAAGTCCCTAATATTTGATGAGTAAACACAATATTCAAATAGCTAGCATGTAAATATTTAGCGTTAAGCATGTAAAATATTAAGTTTGGGTGGCACGTATGTAAACGTTAAAGCTTTGGTATTAGATATGTAAACATGTAAGAATAATGTGGCATACATGTAAATATTAAAGCTTAGGTGGTAGATATGTAAACATGTAAATTATAAGAATAAAGTGGTATGCATGCAATTATCCAAGTTTTAGGGTGGTACGCATGTAAATTTTCCTATATATATTTTTTTGTGTGCTTCTCGCATGCGAATATATAAAAATTAAGTGGTATGCATGTAAATTTAAAAATGCAAATACATAGGAATTGGGTGGTATGTATGTAAAATTCCCTTTTTTTGTTATACGCAAGCAAGAAGAAGAAGAAAGGGGAGGAGGAGGACCCCATCCGAGCTTTGGTGGAGGGAGGAAGGCTTGCCGGAGGGAAGCTCGTCGAAGGGATGGCGGCTCGCCTGAGAATGAAGGAGAAGAAGGGAGAGGTGAAAAAGGTGGTCGTTCATTCCATCTCGAAGACGTGTTCGGGCGATGTTCACAAAAAAAGGGAATTTTGAGAAAGAGATCACAAAGAGATATATCATGTCATTCGCGTGTTTTTTCGCCCGAACACGTCTTCGAGATGGAATGAACGTTCTCATTATCAAAATCGATATTCCGAGCGCACTCGCACGATCCGTTTCATCATCCAGGGTCGTTCGGACCACTTCGTCCATGATCAGGTCAAATTTAATTTTTGTCGAAATTTTGGTTCGTGATCGACCGTTTCAAAATTTTATTTAAGTTTCAATAATTATGCAACATATAAAGACGTAGGTGACATGAATTGCAATACTTATCGTGTCGATCGTCTGAATCGTGATATTCGTGCGCGAATATATCAAAGTCATAATGGGTGTTCCTGAGGTTTATAAACCCTATGAGAACTCATCCTCGAATCGTCACAAGTTGGTCCTAACCTTCCAAGTGTTGGAGGTTTATAACTAGTCACGCAGCATTTCGAAGAAAGCTAGGAGGTGGTTTGAATTTCTATATAGGTGAGTTTCATCTCTAATCTTCTAAGATAGTCAAAGAGAAAGTCTTATGGCTAGATCCTAAGCACTAAGAGGAAAGAAAGACTTCACCAAAAATGAGGTCAACATTAAGGAGGACCTGGGTGACTTCCAAAAAATCATATTGTGTGGTTTTATATTTTGAAAAAGATATTTATTTGATGTTTCATCCTGCCAATTTTATTATTTAGGGCTTGCATTTGCATGACACGGTCATACAAATAGCCCGGAAGATGGGAGGGTTTATTTTGTAACGAACGACAACCTCGAAACGTGAAGCAAATTAGGGCTTAGATAGCACAACATGGTTGTGCAAAGGCATAAAGATAAATTGAAGATTTACATATTACTAGACGAGCTACCTTGAAGTCTTATAGCTTGTTCTTTAATTCTAGGGAAAGTTTAGTTAGAGTAGGTCTGTTCTGCTGTCGTAGATTGCGTCATCTATCTACTTCGGTTTGCTCCAAGCTCCCTGTTGGTAGCAACTTCGGGTTTAGTATTTTATGTCATTTGTTTTCCGACATAAGTTTTTCAGAAAATAATTTCAGTCGTTTATTATTTAATAAAACCTCATGCCCAATTTTAAAATCTTTCCTAAGAATCTTCTAATCATGTCATTTCTTAATTTTCTCCTTATAATTTTTTTCATTTTCATAAGATTTTTATATAATTTCATCAAGTTCATTTAACTAAAGTAATATTTTCTCATTATCTTTCTTCATATTGTAATTGAACTCTTTAACAACCCAATAGGCTTTATGTTCTAATTTCACCAGTAAGTGATCAAATTTGCCAAACATGATCCTATATGGAGGCATTCCTATAGGTGTTTTATAAGTAGACCAATAAGCCCACAATGGATCATCAAATTTTAAAGACCTAACCTTTCTATTAGTATTGATAGGTTTTTTCTAAAATTTTGTTAATTTCTACATTAGATATCTTTGCTAAACCTCTCGTCTGAGCATGATATGTTGTGGCAATTATATGTTTAATTCCATACTTTGCAAATAGTGCCTCAAGCTTTCTATTCCTAAAGTGGCTTCCCCCATCACTAATGATCACTTTAGGCATATCATATCTGTAAAATATATTCTTCTTTAAGAATTTAGACACTTTTAACTTCACAATTAGGCAAGGCTACAACCTCTATTTATTTTGAGACTTAGTTCACAACTATCATAATATATAGATTCCCTAACGAAGGTACACATGATCTCATAAAGTCTAAAGCCTAAACATAAAAAATCTCAATCTCCAAAGTAAAATTCAGGGGAATTTCATTTTGCTTATAAATAGTACATACTCTCTGACATCTATAACAAGTTTTGATGTATTCATTCGCATCCCTAAACAGAGTAGGTCAATGAAAATCATATTGTAAAATTTTAACAGCAATTCTATACACTCCAAAATGTCCCCCAATTTAAGAATTGTGACATTTCCTAATAATTTCAAGGATTTTTTCTATGGGTATACATCTCCTAATGACTTGGTTCTTACATTTTCTAAGAAGGTATGGGTCGTCTCAAAAGTAATATCTGACGTCATAGATGAATTTCTTCTATTGATGGTATGTCATATTATATGGCATAATATTTCTAACTATGTATTTTATTATGTATACATACCACAAAATGTGTCATTTAGTAATAGCCAACAATTACTCATCAGGAAAATTCTCATTGATCTCCTCTTTATAAACATGTGAATTTCCCTGATCCAATCTCGATAAGTGATCCGCTATTTTATTCTCAGTACCTTTCTTATCTATTATTTCGATATCAAACTCTTGTAGCAACAAGACTCATCTGATCAATCTTGGTTTGACATCCTTTTCAAAATTAGATATTGAATAACATAATCATCAGTATGAACAATACATTTGAGCTTCATTAGGAGTCTAAATTGGGCTTAAATTTATCAAATGCTTATACTATAGCCAAAAGCTCATTCACAATAGTAGTATAGTTAATTTGAGATTTATTAAGAGTCTTACTAATATAGTATATAACTCTGAGCATCTTATTGTGTCTTTGTCCTGACACTACCCCAATAGCATAGCCACTCGCATCGCACATTAACTTAAATGGTCTCTCGCAATCAGATGAGATAATTATAAGAGTCGTGACTAACTTTTCTTTCAAAGTATTAAATGTATTTAGGCATTCATGGTCAAAGTTAAATAGAACATNAGGAGGGGCAGAATTGGTCTCAGGAAGCACTCCAAAATGTTGTTACAGAACCCTCAATGAAAAATATATCAAAAATCCAATTTGACAGAAATAAAAAAGAAAGGGTGATTATTAAAGCTAACTCCACTCAAAGTGTGACCCAAGCTATCTATAATCAGTTGTTCACCTCGGAGGAAACTTCTTGGGGAGAGAATTTGTGGAACAAATTCATAACCCCCTCTATGGCCTTCTTCTCTTGGACAGTGCTAAATAACTTAATACCTACAGATGATATTCTCAAGCTAAAGGGCTTGAAGGGACCTTCAAAATGCAAACTCTGTTAGAGCAGTGAAGAGACATCTACTCATCTGTTTTTCCAGTGTGATTTCTACAGGAAGGTTTGGAGCTCCTTGATAACTAATTTCCACATCAACACTCTTAACTTGGGGTGGGAACAACTGAAGAAGTGCTGGTTAGATTGACAAAGAATCAAACTTGGTACAATCCCTTTTATCACTGCTTGGTTCATATGGAATGCAAGGAACAAAAACAAGCATGAAGAACAAACTGTGACTACTGAAACAGTGGAGGCTAATTGTCTTGCTTATATAAAAAAGCTAATCATTTGGAAGGATTTTCCAAACATCCTAAAAATTAACCAAAGCAAGGATCAGACTTGCAGAAAAGTTATTAAGGTTTATTGGGAGAAACCTCCATACCCCCACCTTAAAGTAAATACTGATGGAAGTTTTTCAGCCCACACAGCAAGTATTGGAGGGGTGTTCAGAGATCATAAAGGCAGATGCAAAATGTTCTTCAAAGCTCCAATTATTGTTGAAGATGCCCTGGAAGCTAAGACAGCTGCTCTTTACTGGGCCATTAAAATGGCTGCCATCAACAGCTGGACACCACTCCAAGCTGAGGTTGATTCCTCAATGCTGATTGAGTACATGACAGTTAAAGCTCTCCCCCCATGGCATATCCAACAATGGATTCTAAAGATAAAACATATCACCAAGGAGATACAAGTCAACTATTGTTTTAACTACAGGGAGGGCAAAAAACCAGCTAATTATCTAGCTATTGAAGGTGTTGAATCCCAAAGAGTAACTGTTGCTATTAACCCTACACAGATTCTGGCTGACCTGATAAAGGGTGACAGATTACATATACCTTACCTCAGAATTGCTAGGAGCTAGAAGTTCTCTTTTTTCTAGTTTTAGACATGTCTTGTATTACTTTAACTTGCTTTCCATTTTGATGTTGCCTTTTACTCTCACTTCTCCCTATTGTAACCCAATCTTTGGATGTAATGATGAAATTTAAGTAATCAACATGGAGGGAGACACAAGAGGCTCCTTTTGCAATATATATATATATATATATATATATATAATCATTCGCGTGTTTTTTTCGCCCGAACACGTCTTCGAGATGGAATGAACGTTCTCATCATCAAAATCGACATTCCGAGCGCACTCGCGCGATCCGTTTCGTCATCCAGGGTCGTTCAGGCCACTTCGTCAACGATCGGGTTAAATTTAATTTTTGAAGACATTTTGGTTCGTGATCAACCGTTTCAAAATTTTATTTAAGTTTCAATTAATTATGCAACATATAAAGACGTAGGTGATGTGAATTGTAATACTTATCGTGTCGACCGTCCAAATTGTGATATTCGTGCGCGAATATATGAAAGTCATAATGGGTGTTTCTGAGGCTTATAAACCCTATGAGAACTCATCCTCAAATCCTCACAAGTTGGTCCTAGCCTTCCAAGTGTTGGAGGTTTATGACCAGTCACGTAGCATTTCAAAGAGAGCTAGGAGGTGGTTTGGATTTCTATATATGTGAGTTGCATCTCTAATCTTCTAAGGTAGTCAAAGAGAAGGTCCTATGGCTAGATCTTAAGCACTAAGAGGAAAGAAAGACCTCACCAAAAATGATGTCAACACTAAGGAGAACCTAGGTGACTTCCCAAAATATCGTATTGTGTGGTTTTATGTTTTGAAAAAGATATTTATTTGATGTTTCATCCTGCCAATTTTATTATTTAGGGCTTGCATTTGCATGACACGGTCATACAAATAGTCTGGAAGATGGGATGATTTATTTCGTAATGAAAGACAATCTTGAAACATAAAGCGAATTAGGGCTTAGATAGCACAACATGGCTGTGCAAAGACATAAAGATAAATTGAGGATATACATATTACTAGACGAGCTACCTTGAAGTCTTATAGCTTGTTTAATTCTAGGGAAAGTTTAGTTGGTGAAGGTCTGTTCTGCTGTCGTAGATTGCGTCATCCATCTACTTCGATTTGCTCCAAGCTCCCTGTTGGTAGCAACTTTGGGTTTAGTAATTTATGTCTTTTGTTTTCTGACTTAAGTTTTCCAGAAAATAATTTCAATCGTTTATTATTTAATAAAACCTCATGTCCAATTTCAAAATCTTTCCTAAGAATCTTCTAATCATGTCATTTCTTAATTTTCTCCTTATAATTTTTTTTTCATTTTCATAAGATTTTTATCTAATTTCATCAAGTTCATTTAACTAAAGTAATTTTTTCTCATCATCTTTCTTCATATTGTAATTGAACTCTTTAACAGCCCAATAGGCTTTATGTTCTAATTTCACCAGTAAGTGATAAAATTTTCCAAATATGATCATATATGGAGGCATTCCTATAGGTGTTTTATAAGTAGACCTATAAGCCCACAATGGATCATCAAATTTTAAAGACCTAAACTTTCTATTAGTATTGACAGTTTTTTTCTAAAATTTTGTTAATTTCTCTATTAGATACCTTTGCTAAACCACTCGTCTAAGGATGATATGTTGTGGCAATTATATGTTAAATTTTATACTTTGCAAATAGTGCCTCAAGCTTTCTATTCCTAAAGTGGCTTCCCCTATCACTAATGATCACTTTAGGCATACCATATCTGTAAAATATATTCTTCTTTAAGAACTTAGACACTTTTAACTTCACAATTAGGCAAGGCTACAACCTCTATTCATTTTGAGACTTAGTCCACAACTATCAGAATATATTGATTCCCTAACGAAGGTACACATGATCTCATAAAGTCTAAAGCTCAAACATAAAAAATCTCAATCTCCAAAGTAAAATTCAGGGATATTTCATTTTGCTTATGAATATTACATACTCTCTGACATCTATAACAAGTTTTGATATATTCATTCGCATCCCTAAACAGAATAGGCCAATAAAAATCATATTGGAAAATTTTAACAGCAATTCTATACACTCCAAAATGTCCCCCAATTTAAGAATTGTGACATTTCCTAATAATTTCAAGGATTTTTTTCTATGGGTATACATGTCCTAATGACTTGGTTCTTACATTTTCTAAGAAGGTATGGGTCGTCTCAAAAGTAATATCCGACGTCATAGATGAATTTCTTCTATTGATGGTATGTCATATTATATGGCATAATATCTCTAACTATGTATTTTACTATGTATACATACCACAAAATGTGTCATTTAGTAATAGCAAACAATTACTCGTCAGAAAAATTCTCATTGATCACCTCTTCATAAACATATGAATTTCTCTGATCCAGTCTCGATAAGTGATCTGCTATTTTATTCTCAATACCTTTCTTATCTACTATTTCGATATCAAACTCTTGTAGCAACAGGACTCATCTGATCAATCTTGGTTTGACATCCTTTTCAAAATTAGATATTGAATAACATAATCATCAGTATGAATAATACATTTGAGCTTCATTAGGAGTCTAAATTGGGCTTAAATTTATCAAATGCTTATAGTATATCCAAAAGCTCATTCACAATAGTAGTATAGTTAATTTGAGCTTCATTAAGAGTCTTACTGACATAGTATATAACTCTGAGCATCTTATTGTGTCTTTGTCCTGACATTACCCCAATATCATAGCCACTCGCATCGCACATTAACTTAAATGGTCTCTTGCAATTAGGTGAGATAATTATAGGAGTCGTGACTAACTTTTCTTTCAAAGTATTAAATGTATTTAGGCATTCATGGTCAAAGTTAAATAGAACATCCTTTTCTAGAAGATAACATAGAGGTTTAGCAATTTAATAAAAATCCTTAATATGTCACCTATAAAATCCAGCATGTCCCAAAAAACTTCTAACTCCCCTCGCAATATTAAGTGGGGGAAGTTTTTCAACAACTTGAATTTTTGTTGGGTCCACTTTCATGCCTCTTTCAGAAANGACATATAGTTTTAGCAATTTTATAAAAATCCTTAATATGTCACCTATAAAATTCAGCATGTCGCAAAAAACTTCTAACTCCCCTCACAATATTAAGTGGGGGAAGTTTTTCAACAACTTGAATTTTTGTTGGGTCCACTTTCATGCCTCTTTCAGAAACTTTATGACCTAACAAAATTCCTCCAGAAACCATGAATTGGCGCTTCTCTCAATTGAAAACAAGGTTGGTCTCTTAACAACATCTTAGCACCTTAGCCAGATGATCTAAGCAAGATTCAAATGAATGGCCAAACACTGAAAAAAAATCCATAAAAACTTTTATCCCCTTCTCAATTAGGTCACAAAAAATTGACATCATGCACCATTGAAATGCAGAATATGCATTACATAACCCAAAGGACATTCTTCTAAAATCAAAAGTCCTATAAGAAACTATGAATGTTGTCTTATATTGATCCTCTTGAGTAATAGAGATTTGATGATACCCAGAATATCCATCCAGAAAGTAGAAATATGGGTGGTCAGCTAACCTATCCAACATCTGATCCAGAAAGGGTGAAAAATGATCTTTCTCGTTGGTTGTGCTTAGTTTACTGTAATCGATACATGTACACCACTCAGTAATATGTCCAGTTGAGATCAATTTATTATGCTCATGCACTTACATAGTCACTCCTTATTCCTTTGGTACAAAATGGGTAAAGCTAACTCTAACACTATCTGATATGTGATAGATAATACTTACATCCAACCACTTCAAAATTTCTTTCTTTACAACTTCTTTCATAACAGAGTTTAATCTCCTTTGAGGATCTGTCATGGGTTTATGATTTTCTTCTATCAGGATCCTATGCATATATATGGAAGGACAAATCCATTTTATGTCTGTTAAGGTCCATCCAAAAGCTTTCCTAAAACTCTCCGAACATTCATAAGTTGTTCCTCTTGTGAATTAGTCAAATCTGAGGATAAGATAACTGGGAATGTAGGTGAATTCCCTAAATAACCATACTTTAAATATTTGTGAAGCACATTCAACTCAAGCTCGAGGTGGGGGGTTCCTCAAAAAAAGGAACAAGAGATTTACAATTTTCTTTTGTATCAAGTATTTCAAACCTCTCCCTAACCATTATTGGATTATCTTCAACCAATAAAGCAGATTCGTCCTCAATATCAGTCGTTTCCTCGATCAAAATCTACTCTTGTGGTTTAACTTCACAACACTCTCAAAATTGATGGCTTAACAAATGATCTATGAGATCCATCAACATGAATCTTCATTACAATCAGAAGGGAATTTCACAGATTTAGCACATTGATTGTTCCCTTTTAATCATTTATCTCATCATTAACTCTCCCTTTTGCACGTCAATTATTGAACGACCAATGGCTAGAAAAAGTCTACCTAGGATGATGAGAATCTCTTTATCTTCCTCCATATCTAATACATTGAAACTAACAGGTAAAAAGAATTTATCCACCTTTACTAGAACATCGTCTATAACCCCTCTTAGATAAGTGATTGATTGATCAACAAGTTAAAGGGTTACAGTACTAGGGGCCACCTCTCCTAATCCTAACCACTTAAAAATAGACAATGGAATAAGGTTTATATTGGCACCCAAATCACATAAAGCTTTCCCATATAACTTTTCTCTAATTGCACAAAGGAAGCTTCTTCTAAATGATAGCACTGCACTCCTCACTGAGGATCACAGTCTCATAATCTCCAAACTTCCCCTTCTTGTTGAGTATATCCTTCATGAACTTTACATAGCTAGGCATCTGCTTCAGAGCCACAGCAATCATGATGTTAATGGTCAATTTCCTAAAAACTTCCAAGAACCGTAAAAATTGTTGATCATGTTATTGTTTATAGAGTTCCTGAGGAAATAATGGTGATGGTTTTTCTATGTTATTCTTAGTGGGTGAGACTGGTCTTCCTAAATCCTTGGAAAGGTCTTCCACAAGTCGTTCCAATTCCACATTCTCTTTCTCCACCTCAGAATATTTATGAATCCCATCCTCCAATTCTCTTCCACTCCTTAACTTGATAGCTTTGACATGCTCACTATTCTTTTCCTTAGGATTAATCTCAGTGTTACTGGGAAGAATTCCTTGGGGTCGACTGCTAAGTGTAGCAGCAATTTGACCCAAAGGGTTCACAATATTCCTAATTGTTGCACATTGGCTTTGTAATTGACTCCCCATTTACGACACAACCTCCTTCAAAGATAACTTCTTCTCCTTAAATTGTGGGTTAGAGTTAGATCATGGAGGACAAGAAGTTCTTGGGTTCAAACTACCCTGATTGTTTCAATTCCCAAAAGGGCTTTGGTTGATTACTATTACCCCCCTCCCCCTCGTTGGTTTCCTACACCATGATTGTTCTTCCAATTAAATTTAGGATAATTCTACCAAATAGGATTGTGTTAGTTTAGAATATTGGTTGTTTGTCCAATTTAAACCCACAACTAATGTAGTTTCTAACTCCGTCCTCTATGGCTTATGGATGTTATTACAGCTCACGACTACGACATACATGTTATGTGGTCCACAACTCCTGTGGCTCCCAACTCCGACCTCTATGGCCTACAGACATTGCAGCTCACTACTACAGCCTAAGTGACGCACCATGGCCTAAGTGGTCCATAGCTCAGGCAACTCTCAACTACGGTCCTACGGCTTATAGACATTATTGTAGCTCACCATGATGATCTATGTGATCAACTACGACCTAACTAGTCCACAGCTCATGTAGGTCCAAACACGGCCTTTATGGCCCATGTTTACAGCTCGTCACTACGACCTACATTTAGAGCAGATTATTTTAAAAAATATTCAAATAAAATATATTTATAATACTTTAAAATTTTAAAATTTTGTGTAGATTATTTCAAATATTTAAAATTTAAATAATATTTTTTTATTTAACCAATAATTAGTTAAATTTTCTTTAACATTTTGGTATAATACTTTATTGAATCAAAGTTCTTTTTCCTCTTTCATAATAAATGAGTCAATTAATAATAAGCAAACTTCAAAATGTAGAATTAAACTTGAATTTAAGATCAAACTAGATGAATTAATCAAGCCAAAGCTTAAGCCCCAAGTAACATATTTTAATTCTTTCATATTGCATTTTGATTATGTTCTATTTAAATGTGTATATCAAATTGCAACCATATGTATTTGAGAAAAGTTAATAGATGGGTACGATTTGAAGACCAATAGAACTTAAGGACTGCAGATATCCATGAAGCAGGCCATGCGTAGCTGACGTAGTGGTTGAATTCATCAAGCTCAACTACCGAATTGGTTGAATCAAGCCTACCCGTTGAAGTGGATAAAATAAGCCCACTTGGTGAAGTAGTCGAACTAAGCTCATCTGCTGAAATGGTTTAACTAGTACAGCACAAACCTGTCATTTGAGAAAATCATCATTACATAAAAGTGCATGTGTTAATTCATATTTATAGCTTCACTTGACCCCCACATCACAATTTTTTCATTAAAATATTATAGATAGATATGATACTACACTAAATATAATTTTATAATTATTATTATCTTACTTCCTCTTATTTATAAAGATAGGAGCTCCCTTAAGAGGCAGCTCTCCTCTCCAAGCCATCCTTCATGAATTCTGGAATGAAAGCAAGAACACAAAATCTAACAACACATTTGTAATCTTCTTATATACCCTCCTCCTAAAAGTAAGTTCTTTCTGGGCAATATGAACTCATACAGGCTATCACAATGGTAAAAACCTCTATTATTTTCATTTCAATGAATTTTAAATCATTGCAATTGTTAGCACTACAAAGGCTTTTAAAACCATCTAGAAAGGTTTTCTCTTGTGGGTACTTTTATAATGATTTTAACTGTAATTTTCTTTTCAATAGTTTTAACTGCTACTAACTGTTAATGCGATAAAGATTTATAGCAACGGTTCTAAAACCATCATAAAAGGTTTTTCTCGTGATGACTTTTACAGCAATTTTAACTGTGATGGCCTTTACAGTGGTTATATATATATATATATATATATATCCAACACCTAAACTTTATTTTTTACATTAACACTCTGTATTACAAATGTAAAATTTGAAGTTTGTCTGATATGTAAATACATAGAAATGGGTAGTATTCATGTAAATTTCCTAAATATGAAATCTAATAAAAATAAATAAAAATAAAATTCATATAAAATAATACTAATATCTCAAATAAATCAAAACATTTTTTAATCCATCAGTTTTGCATCCAATAACTTAGAAAAAGGTATATAATGAACATAAAATATAACCAAGTAATAACATCTCTTAAACATCAAAACATCTAGTAGTCCATAAGATAAACCTCCAATAACCTTACAATAAAAGAAACCAACACACATTAATGTATAAACTAAAGATGGTCACTTTGTGAGATTCCTCCTCAATCCGTTAATCTGATCAAAGTTCATTACATCCATGTTAATAATAAACTCACAACCAATTAATAGTAATAATAAGANGTTAATCTGATCAAAGTTCATTACATCCATGTTAATAATAAACTCACAACCAATTAATAGTAATAATAAGATGATGAAAATGAAATAAAATATTTAAGCACTTAAGAAAATAATATACCGAATGTGAACCTCATTGTGGTTGATAATTTGATTCCATTTGTTACATGAATTGTCTCAACTCTTTCTATAAGAAGTGCATGTCATCTTCTAAGCTTTCAACAAGAGCGGAAATAGACATACGATTGCTTTTACTTGTAGTTGTGGTGCTGTGTGGAAAATAATTGAGTAGGAGTGCTTCAAACTCACGTGTTTGTACACTTTCAACACACATGACAGCCATAAACGCCATCCCATTTGCTTATATATACCTTCTTCATGAGTTAAATCATCCATATATAACACCGTACAAGTTTGTTTCTACATTACAAAAGATTATAGTTAATATCAAAATAATTTAATTAATTCATTATAAATAAATAAAGCTAATATTATTACTTATTTACTCTTAGCATCATCAAATGACCATGTCCCATCCTTATGTCTCCATAATTGTGGTCTGTCATGAATAGCCCAGGAAAACAAATGATTAAAATGTCATTTGATACATTTACTACTTAAAATTTATTACAAAAATCACGTCATATAGTTTCGATCAATCTCTTGATAGAGCTGATCCGATCTATTGTGTTATGACATGTCTGTTTTTTTACATTTTTCAATATTTTTCCCCTTATTTGCAATTAAAAATATTAATTCTTTTGTTCAATTCAAAATTAGATAAAATAAAATGAAAACCTGCTCATCTAATTCACCACTATGCGTCGACTCCTTTAGGCAAATCCTCCATAATCTCCTGTATGGGACGACTACCTTAATGCCCCGACTTTAGGTTATTCTTTTAGTTATACCGTTTAGAGTCAACAGATTTTAAAATCCAACAATGTATATGGCCAAAAAATGATATGGGTGCCAACATATAATCACTAGCAATATAATAGACTCTGATATGTTGCATGACAAATCATCTTAAAGATAGATTTTAAAGATTTGCACGTGTCATTCATACCCTTCATTGCACCAAAACCCCTTGATTATCTGTAAATTAAATAAAAAATATAAATAGTAATATAAACAAACTTAAACTTGATATAAATAAAACAAATTAAATTTAAAATTAGCTCACATACCTATAAGTAAGATCACGTTTGTGCGATGAGCCTGCTATCCTGAACTGTGATATAATGGTTGAGAGGTTTTCAGAGTATCATTGGGATCTTTATTCATTGAATCAGGATGCATTAGTGTAGAATGTGAATTAGTTGATCGACCGTTTTCATCCTACTAGGCACACCTCTAGAAATAATATTTTGTGCATGCCTAAGTAATCTACTACCTGTTATTTCTGAAATTAAAAATACATATCAAATAAATTTCACGACTCCATAGAACATGAAAAATAAAAGGAGCATTTAGATACATTCCACACAATTCCAATGTATTTAAATATCTAACACCTAAACTTTGCTTTTTTACATTTACATCACCCAAATCTTTCATATCGCATCAAACATACCATTATCATAATCTAAGAAAATTGAAATACACACTTTCATAAATAGATAAGGTGCAATATATGTAAAAATGAAGTTTAGATGTTGGATATGTACATGCTTCGGAATTAAGTTGAAAGTATGTAAATCTTCCAAAAGAAAATAAATTATTTATCAATCAATAGAAATCTACACAACCAATAATCAATGTGAAAAATATAATTTCCAGTTTATGGATCATCATCTCAAAAATATACTTTCAGAAAGAGCCATTTAAATGACTAAAAACCTAAGCATACTACAGCTTTGCTTGTGATCAGTTGTCAGATTAAAAAAGTACTAAAAAAATTGGGCTTAAACAATGCAAGTGCATCTATACTTCTGCATTTGTGAAGTCCACCAGTTGAACTAATTTCAATGAATTTTTATAGCATCCAAAAAATGCAAATACGATTAGGATAAGCACAATTAAAAAGAAAAAATAATAGGATATGTTCATCCAAGGTTAAATGTAGGATATGCAAGTTTTCTTTTATATGATATCTAATTTTTCTTTGCAAGGAACGCTGCTATTTGAGCAAAATTGCCTTAAAATACAGGTTAGGTTCGGCTCTTTTGTTTTCTACTATATTATACTCTTAATTATAAATCTCATTAAATTACCTTAATATACACTCAACATACATATCTTATAGGCATATCTCAGATTTAAGCACCCAAATTTTACTCTATATATCCTAATCTACAACCCAATTTTTCTGCATAATAAATAAAAAATGTCTAAACCTATCCCATTTAACTACAACTTAATAGCTGTGTCCATCATTATTGACTCACAAATGTCCTCATATCACCTAAAATATTGAATGATGCACCTAATAATTTTTTAAATAATCTTAAGTACTTTATCCACTTGAATTCAATCTATCTCACTGGCTTTCCTACTTCATTAAAGTTCGATCTCACACAATACAACCATTGCATCTTCAACTTCCACCACGCTTAATTTTTGCTCATCTACATACATACCACTTAATTCGTATGTATTTACATATTTAACTCCTAAACTTTAATTTTTACAATTATACCACCCAAATCGTTCATGTTACATNGAAAACAAATGATTAAAATGTCATTTGATACATTTACTACTTAAAATTTATTACAAAAATCACGTCATATAGTTTCGATCAATCTCTTGATAGAGCTGATCCGATCTATTGTGTTATGACATGTCTGTTTTTTTACATTTTTCAATATTTTTCCCCTTATTTGCAATTAAAAATATTAATTCTTTTGTTCAATTCAAAATTAGATAAAATAAAATGAAAACCTGCTCATCTAATTCACCACTATGCGTCGACTCCTTTAGGCAAATCCTCCATAATCTCCTGTATGGGACGACTACCTTAATGCCCCGACTTTAGGTTATTCTTTTAGTTATACCGTTTAGAGTCAACAGATTTTAAAATCCAACAATGTATATGGCCAAAAAATGATATGGGTGCCAACATATAATCACTAGCAATATAATAGACTCTGATATGTTGCATGACAAATCATCTTAAAGATAGATTTTAAAGATTTGCACGTGTCATTCATACCCTTCATTGCACCAAAACCCCTTGATTATCTGTAAATTAAATAAAAAATATAAATAGTAATATAAACAAACTTAAACTTGATATAAATAAAACAAATTAAATTTAAAATTAGCTCACATACCTATAAGTAAGATCACGTTTGTGCGATGAGCCTGCTATCCTGAACTGTGATATAATGGTTGAGAGGTTTTCAGAGTATCATTGGGATCTTTATTCATTGAATCAGGATGCATTAGTGTAGAATGTGAATTAGTTGATCGACCGTTTTCATCCTACTAGGCACACCTCTAGAAATAATATTTTGTGCATGCCTAAGTAATCTACTACCTGTTATTTCTGAAATTAAAAATACATATCAAATAAATTTCACGACTCCATAGAACATGAAAAATAAAAGGAGCATTTAGATACATTCCACACAATTCCAATGTATTTAAATATCTAACACCTAAACTTTGCTTTTTTACATTTACATCACCCAAATCTTTCATATCGCATCAAACATACCATTATCATAATCTAAGAAAATTGAAATACACACTTTCATAAATAGATAAGGTGCAATATATGTAAAAATGAAGTTTAGATGTTGGATATGTACATGCTTCGGAATTAAGTTGAAAGTATGTAAATCTTCCAAAAGAAAATAAATTATTTATCAATCAATAGAAATCTACACAACCAATAATCAATGTGAAAAATATAATTTCCAGTTTATGGATCATCATCTCAAAAATATACTTTCAGAAAGAGCCATTTAAATGACTAAAAACCTAAGCATACTACAGCTTTGCTTGTGATCAGTTGTCAGATTAAAAAAGTACTAAAAAAATTGGGCTTAAACAATGCAAGTGCATCTATACTTCTGCATTTGTGAAGTCCACCAGTTGAACTAATTTCAATGAATTTTTATAGCATCCAAAAAATGCAAATACGATTAGGATAAGCACAATTAAAAAGAAAAAATAATAGGATATGTTCATCCAAGGTTAAATGTAGGATATGTAAGTTTTCTTTTATATGATATCTAATTTTTCTTTGCAAGGAACGCTGCTATTTGAGCAAAATTGTCTTAAAATAC
>JXCR01143905.1:0-10187 GCA_002079205.1 Phalaenopsis hybrid cultivar
TTGATTTTATGAGAAAAATTGCATTTTGTACAAAAATAATTATATTAAATTAAATACACTTAGGAAAATTATGAAAAGCGGTTTTCTGAGTTCTTTGTGGTTAGGGGCACTTAGGATAAATAAAAATTATCTGTGAGAAAATACTTAATTTTCAAGCTATATTTTAAATTAAAAATAATTTAAAATAATTTAAAAATTCAAAAATATGAAAATGGTTTAAAACATGCTAAAATTTTTCCTGATCACTTAAGACTCATCAAAATATTTTTCCCAATTTTTCTAAGTAAAAATAAAATTTTAAAGTCCTAAAAATGTATTTTCCTTATTTTTTATTAAAATAATTATAATAAATAAATTAAAAATCACCAAATATAAAATTTATTTCTCTGAGTTCTCTGGGCTTAGAGAAATTTAATAAAAATATAAGAAAATATTTTTTTGTGATTAAAACATATTTTCTATTTACTTAAGGCATTAAATAGTTATAATAGTTTAAATATAATTTGAAAATCATAGAATTTTGCCTAAATTCTTCTCTGACCTCGGTGAATCTCTAATAATTTTTCCATATACAAAAAACTTTATTTTGATTGATCAAATAAATTAATATTGAAAATCATGTTTTCTAAGTTAAAATAGTTATTTAAATTACATTAAAATTTGAAAAAAACCACATTTTCTCCTCTGATGTTTCAATTAACCCACGAATAAGGTACTCTAAGATTTTTAAAGTTATCTAAATTAAATTTAGGATTAACCAAAGGAAAAAATGGGTAATTTTGATTTTAATGAGAACTTTTGGATGATTGAGACATAATGGGTTAAAGAGTAGAAACTAATTTTCCACCTTTCTATGATAAGAGTAAAATTGCAATTTTCTAAATTATTGGGATTTGAAAGTTAATCAAAATCAAATGATTCTGAAGTGATGGGCTTAGGTTAGGAGGATGAGAAATAACTTGTTTTAACCCCACAATTGGATAAATTATGATCTTTCAATAAGGATATGTATCACTTAAATTAAAAATTTTAATAATTGTCAAATTCTTCAATTGAGATTGTTAAGGGCTTGGTAATGATCTAGGTTTGATCTTTAAACTTATTTGATAAGATTTAGAAAAAGTAGCATAACTGATGATAAACACCTCTGAACACTACAAGCCCATCTTTGATGATGGGTACAAAATCTTTAATGACTTAAACTTATCTTTGGGGCATCCACCTACATAACTCTTAAGTGAAACATCAACTAATAAATTGAGTACCCTATCCTTGGGATAATTGAATTGTTAAGGTGCACTGAGTAATAGGGTAATTTTAACTTGACTTTGGGATGATTAATAAAATAATATTATAAGTTCAAAATGAACTCAAAATATTTCATAAGATCTTTAAAGTGGTTTAGAGTCATTCCCTGAACACTTTGGAATCTCTTGGACATTTTGAAGGACAAATTGGAATTGTTATATTTTGTTCTAAAGTCATCCACTAAGATCTTTTCGGGACTCACTGAATCATACTTTGAGGGTTTGTTAATTACACCTTCATCTAATCTTTTGATTAATTTAAATTTATGCAAAATTATATACATATTGTAAAATTTAATCTTTAAGTCAAAATGACGAGAAGATGACAGATACGCTTTTACAGTGTTATTTAATTTCTATCACTTTAATTTCTACAATTTAATTTTTCTTCCAAATATTATAACTGTTTGGTTGTGCACCTTACTTTACTTGCAAAAATACAAAACCCTTTTCAAAAAATTAACCAACATTTTCAAAAATGTAAAAAAAATTATTTTAAAGGTAATCATAAATTCTTTAAAATGTCACTAAGCTTAAAACGTCCTTTTCAATTTACGGGAGTCACTCAGAGGAGGTAACCCACGATTGCTAACGAGATCTCTCCGGTTTAAATGGGTTTCACAACTCGTTTAAGCTAAGTAAATTCGAAAGAAAATAGTGATACCATAATGAGGGAACCGTGGGATCCTAACCGGTGTCGCTTTAATCAACTTTAACCCCCCCAATGATTGAACTTTAAACTTGTAATTTAAACATTTTGAACCTTTAGACTTTAGGATTGCTACTTTGTTGAGGAGACTGTAGCCAGCTTTGTGGGCAGCCTTCTATAAAAACAATTTACAACAATACATCTTTTCTAAAAATTAAACAACAAGCCATAGGATTTCGAGGTTGTCTGTCTAGTGCGATATAAATCCTCAAATCATCGTTTTAGGCCTTTGTATAGCCTTGCTATACAATTTAAGTCTTAAATCGTCTTAGAATTCCGAGGTTATCGTTCATCATGACCTAAACCTTCACATCTTTCAGGTTGTTTGTACGACCATCTTGCATAAATGTAAGCCCTAATTAATAAAATTGGCAGGATGAAACGTTTAAATAATTCCTCTTTCTGAAATTGAAGTCAAACCATAGGATAGCTTGGAAAGTCATCAAGGTTCTCCTCACGATCTATGACAACCCCTAATTCTTCTTCCTTTGGATTCTAAAACAAAATGTTCCAAATTTGAGTCATTCCCCTTTCATGTCCCTTTATCCGATCTTTTGAAAAGTACTATCCCCCTGAAATTTCTTGAAGATAGTATTCCCTGATTTTAATAAAGAGTTTTCAAAGCTGACTTTGATTATCTAAGATATAATTAACTATAGGGGCTTGCCCTTATAAGAAACTTTTAAGAACCGAGCTTAACATAAACCCTATTTAATTTTTTTGTATTAAATAGGGGAACTTGTCGGTCAACATAAAAAAAAGTTTTTTCGCAGACTTAAATGGATGTCATAAATTCTTTAGTTTATTTAATCGAGTCTTACCAGTGAGTAGTGTATCTATTCTTTGGGATGGATGCATTACTTGTGGTATTAGACTCATTTATTTAAACTACCGAGGATATGAGATCAGTTCAGTCTTGTATTTTCAAAATTTAAAAGTATTACTTTTCAAAATTTATATATACATATATTAATTTAAAGCGGGTATCAGGATATCCATTCCAATGATTGAAAACTTCTAATTTAGCGACCGAAACCCGTGACAAGAAGAGATACGCGAGTTGTGTGCTTGTGTGGAAAGAATGGGAGAGGAGATGACTACTCTTTAGCTAAAATTATCAGACATTTGGTAGGCTTGCTCCATGCTCTGGATTCAAACCGAGATAGTTTAAGTGAATTGGTTTAAATTTAGGGGAGAGGTTTTGTATAAGAGGATGCTTTGACAGGGATATGTCTCGACTGAAGCAACAGACGATCCCCATGTAAAATACTTCCTCTCAAAATAATTTTGGGTGTAATTTTTAATGTTCAATTTTAAATAAAATCTTATTTCTTCTTAAATTATGTGTTTATATGATATGTGTTAAGATATTTATTGAAATTATTGTATAGTTCCATTTTTATCCCTACGTGACGATTTCACTTATCTCGTGCCCCTATATATAAGGGTTATGAGCTAAATCATGTTATGCTCTTGATACACCAAAAAAATATGTTATTTTAAATATATATATATTATGCTTTTTTTGGTGATATTGCTTTTTAAAGAAGGGTATTTTCATATTTTTATTGCAGGTATACCATATTTAGGCATTTAGAGCAAAAGTAACACAAAAGATAAAATTTGGAGCCAAATCAGTGAATTTTGGGAATTCTAACGCCAGAGGCACCAGAACTGGAGCCAGATTGGTGATAGAAGTGTCATTTTACAGAGAGCTGGAGCCAGATTTGCCAGATTTGGCACCTGAAGCGCCAAAACCCAGAGCAACACAAACTTAAACAAGTTGGCGCCAGATGCGTCAGAACAGGCGCCAGATGTGCCAGAGACGACTTTTGTGGATTAAGGTGGTTTGGAGTGAATTTTGCGCAAATTTTCAAATGGACACTTGTTCTAAACACCTCTTTTAGTGATTCAATGCATCTAGATACTTTGGAAGGTTTTTTTATTAAGGGTATGTCTCTTGGATCAATAGACATGTCTTTTGAATTCAAAAAGGTTGACTTTTGGATAGAATTTTGGAGGGAATTTTGAATTATTTCTTTAGGGAGGCAACCTTTAATAAAAGAGAGGATTTTTGAAGAAAATGGGTGTGTGTGGCGTGTAAAGGGGGCGAAAGAGAGAGAGAGAGAGAGAGAAAGTCAAGGGCTTGGAGATTTTCTTCAAGGATTGTAAGAGGAGAGGAAGGTAAAAGATTTCTTCTTCATTGTACTTCTAAGAGAGAATTGAGAGTGTCTATAAGTAGAGAAAGACTTGAAGAGAACTTCTAGGGATTTATTTGGGAAGGATTGTGAGAAAAGTTGTTTTTTTTATTTCTTTTGTTTTGTAAACTTGTTTTTATATATGAAATCCGTGTTTTATCGTATCCTTCTCATGAATTATGAGTAGTCTTCTTTATCATTCTCCCTATTTTGAGATATGATTTTGTGAAGAATTGATTTTATTTTATACTGTTTTAAATGTCAATAATATGCGAATATTTGAACTCTAATCTTTATTTACTTTTCAATCTGGTTAATTAAATTGTTAAAATATATTGAGAAACATATGTTATGAAATGGTTATGATTTCTATTACATGGTGAGAATCACATTTGATTTCATGGGAGAGGATATCATCCATGGAGTTGAGTGCAAATAAATACAAAAATATACTTTTTTTATGCAGAATTGGAGATTTTAAGGTGATAGATTAAAATCCCCAATTTATTTTAGTTGATTGAAAACTGATGCAAGATTGTTAGCCCCCAGGTGAGGGAGTAGTGGGAGCTCTGGAGTGGCAGCTGGTATCCTCCCAGCCTAACCATGGAATTAGGGACCAAACTTTGAATTAGTCAATGTTTTTTATGCACTCAAAAGAGGGTAAAGAAAAGAATTGCTCCTATTTAAGGTCTCATATATATTTTCAAATGATTTTAATTTCTTCACAATCTATATACTCATTGTAAAGTGGAAGAATGCTTTATTAAATTTAAACTCTTCGTCACAAAAACTTTGTTTAGTTTTCATAGTTTTTCTTTTGAAAGTTTAGTAATTAGTTTAATTAACTTTACGTTTTCAATGCATTTTATTTAGCATCCACTCTATTACTTTACTTAGCATTCACTCTATTTAACATTCACTCTATTATGTTAATCCTATAGTTGATGAAATTCATTTGAGTATACAAAACCCTGTTGTAGCTGCAAATTCATTTGAGCTTAAACATGCTATTATCCAAATGATACAAAAAATAAGTTTGGGGAACACCAACTGAAGATCCTAATCTAGACCTTGCTAGTTTTTTAGAATTGTGTGCTACTTTTAAATATGGAGTGTCAAATGATATCGTCATACTTAGACTTTTTTTCCTTTTTCACTAAGGGATAAGATGTGGTTAAACTCGTTAGCACCCAGATTTAATAGAACTTGGGGAAACGCAAAAATTTTTATCTAAATATTTCCCACCTTAAGAAACTGCCAAGCTTAGAAACGATATTACATCTTTTTGTTAGTTTGAATGAGAGTCAATTTATGAAGCTTGAGAAAGATTTAAAGATCTCCAAAGGAAGTGTCCACACCATGCATTTCCAGATTGGTTAACAATTCAAACATTTTATAATGGATTGGTTGGATCTCTTAGATCGATAATTGACACTGTTGCTGGTGGATCATTAATGTCAAAACCATTCGATGAAGCATATTATTTAATTGAAGAGATGACTACTAATAATTTTCAATGGCCCTTTGAAATGGTAAATCCAAAAAGACTAGCTAGTATTCATGATTCTGATGCAATATCTATGTTAGCTGCCCAAATAGTTGCTATATTAAATAAGAGATCAATATAGAATGATTTATTCTCAGACATCACTTGTGCTTGAGGAAAAATCATTAGGACAAATGATAGAATTCCAATCTTCTTATGAGACCTTAAATGTAATGAATAATCGTTCTAATAATCCTTATGCCAACTATTAATCCTAGTTAGAAAAATCATCCAAATTTTAATTGGAGTAATAATATCTCTAATGCTACAAATACGCAATGGGAGAAACAACACTCCGAACTAATGCAGGTGGATTTAGTGTGTTAGTTTTGCAAATATTTTTTAATATTACGAAATACACACAACAGATACAACAATAAATATTCAACTTAATCCCAACAAAATAACTTCAATTAAAATAGTTTTATCTTTTAATAATCTTTAAACTGCCAAAATTCCCTTTTAAAAATAACGCAAGTATATGTATAGCTCAAGTAATAAAGGTCTCTAATGGAGTCCTAGATATTGATCTCATTGGGAAGTTGGAAATGCCTGTAAATAAGTTCCTAAGATTATAATGTAAAGTACTATTTTAAAAATACAAAAAGTAAAATGCGAAGTTTAAAAATTAAGTAACAATTGCATGCTAATTAAAATGGATTTAAAAGACAAAGTTAACTAAATTAAATGTTAAACTTTCAAAAGTAAAATTTTGAAAATTAAAACTAAGGTGCTATGACAGAAAGTTCAAATTTATCAAAGCATCCTTCCACTTTACAATGAGTATATGTTTTGTGAAGAAATTAAAATCATTTGAAAATATATATGTGCCAAATAGGAGCAATTCTATTCTTTACTCTCTTTTGAGTGCATAAAGAACACTCACTAATCCAGAGTTTGGTCCCTAATTTCATGGTTAGGCTGGGAGGATACTAGATGTCACTCTAGAGCTCCCACTACTCCCTCCATTGAGAGCTAACAACCTCGCATCAGTTTCCAATCAACTGGACCAAATTGTGGATTTTAATCTGTCACCTTAAAATCTCTAATTCTGCATCCAACAAAGTATATTTCCCTATTTATTTTCACCTAAGTCTATGGATGAAAAACTCTCAAATGAAGTCAAATGTGATTCTCCCCATGTTGTAGAAATCATAGCTCTTTTGGAACATATGTTTCTCAACACATTTTAACATTTCAATTGGTCAGATAAAAAAGTAAATGAAGACCAGAGTTCAAATTATCACAAATTATTGACATTTAAAATCATATAAAATAAAATAAATTTTTCACAAAACCATATCTCAATGTAGGGAGAATGATAAAGAAGACTACTCAGAATTCATGAGAAGAATAATACAAAACATGGATTTCATATATAAAAATAAGTTTACAAAACAAAATAAATAAAGACATAACTTATCTCACAATCCTTCTCAAGCAAACTCCTAGATTTAAGAAAAATTTAATAGGTTAGATTCAAAGTTTAAGTCTATGAGTACTTAGTAGTCAATTTTAAGATTTTTAAATCTCTATTTATTTCAAGAAGAATTGCAATTTGTCATATCAATGATGTTTAGAATATTCATATGAAAAAAACTTTAGGAAAACTTTACTAATAATGCTACTAAAAATCCTATATAAGTTTATAAAATGTAATAAAACTTTTTCCTTAAAATTGATTCAAGTGAAGCTAATTTTTTATTAGGCATGTCCTCAAGCTTCTCCTCACTTATTTTTCTTTACCTTTTTTTTTCTTTTAGGATCATTTTAATCCTTTCTTTTCTTTTTAATTTTCAAATGAGGATTACTATATCTGGATAGTCTTTAATAGTTTTGAACTTCACTATCCTCTTCTCAAAGTCCAAACTCCTTACCTTTCTTCACTTTATAAATTCATGTTAGTTTATGATTTTCATAAAGTCTCATTATTTTCTTCTTACATGAATCTCTAAAAAATTTTTAATACTTCAAAAATATAATTTCCTTTACTTTAAATAGAAAAATTTAGTCTTATCTTATCATACCAATATCCTTAACATCAGAATTAACCTTCATTATTAAAAATTTTTACCTAAATATACCATAATATTCATAAACTTAAGTATTGTCATTTAAAGTTTAATTTTAATATCTCAGGACATGTTAAATTAATTTTAAAAATATTGTTACTTAAGGATAAATAAAATCTAGTTTACTTCTTTTTAAAAGAAATTTTCTTCCCCCCAAACTTAAGTTCTTAGGTATTTAAAAATGTTCTAGTACAAAATTTAGTTGCTGAATGAAAATAGTAAATGCATGAAAGTAAAAATTAACCTGTAGAGGATTTCTGACTATGAAATTAGGTTCTAGTATACGACAGGTACTAACTTTAAAAATACATACAGGCTTTAAAGCATTAAATGAGACATAATATATTCTAAGGAATTTGTTGAGATTTAATAACAAAAACAAAAACTAAAAATACTTAAAATGCAGTAAAAAGTAAAAATCTACTGTTACTATTACAATTTTAAGTCCACAACACAAGAATAAAAATTTTTACTACTACAGTTTCAATGCCAACCAAATAAAATCCAAACAACATACAAACAAACAAACAACTAAACAAAACAAATAAACTAACTCCAAAAAGTATCAATCTTCATCACCATCCTCATCATCATCTTCTTCTTCCTCCGCTTCTTCTTCTTCATCATGAATAGGAGCATATGGAGTAAAGCTGGGTCAAGTAGGAAATTCCACATTGTATTCACCCATAAGATACCTCACCATAACATCCTCAAAAGCTATATCATGCTGAACTTTCTTTTGCTGATACTCATCATTATAAGCATTTCTTGCTCCAATCTCTCCAATCTGATTCTGAATATTTAATATATCTAATTGTTGAATCGTGAGTTGGTCCATAATGTTTTCTAATGATGCAGGGCGAGAAGTAGATGCCCCTACAACTGATGTAGAGGGTCTATTGCTTCTTCCACCCCTAGATTCAACAAATGATTCAACTCCTTGAATCATATGCTTCCCAATAGGATTTTGTGGCTGTAATATTTCTTCATTTCTATGGACTTTTACTCATGATTGCTCACAATGAGTGAAAATCAGGGCAGAGTAACCCAAACCACTAGTTGTAGAGCTCTTAGCTATGATCTATGCATGATGAACTATAAGAGCACTAACATCTATTGTTTTCATGTTCTAAATGCAATTGTTCAATACAACTCTATCCTTTGTTACGTCGGTCAGATGATTTGTTGGTAGTAATCTAGCAAAAATGAAGTGGTGCCATACCTTTGACTGACTAGTCAACATGGAAGCAGAGAATTTAACCATCTTATTATTTTTAATCCTCCATTCCCCTCTTACATCAGTCAGGAAGGCAATAACTTTATCCTGTGATGAATTAGTCATCACGAATGCATCATATTTATCAAAAAATACATTCCTCAACCCATAAAAAGAATTAATCCTTTCAACAATAAATTCAATTTGCTTACCTCTCATGAGAATGTGATCGTCATTAGTAAATCTCAAGTTGGCATAAGACTCTCGAAACATTGGCACAATCACTACTGCAATGAAGTGGAAAAATCGTTCCCAATTTCTGGCAAGAATCAATCTCTCGATCTCGCTGCCCGGGTTAGCAAATGCTCGTTCTTGGATCAATCACCTCCATTTGATTTGAGTGTTATAACTGTGTTGGGCCTTCAAATTAATAAATCTTTGTGCATCAAAATGATTTGCCCTTCTTGTCTTTACTCGTGGAGCCATTTGAAATTTCACCAAAATCCAAATGAATTCCAAATAAATTACAAAATAAAAAATCTAACTCTCCTTGTAAGATTGTTTGGTAAGAAGCTTTTCACCATGAGTTTTTTTCAAGCTTGTTCATAAAAAATCACAATCTTTGGATTTTCATAATGTAGGAAAAATAAATGGTAAAAATAAAAAAATGTCTAAGTTAAAGTGAAGCTCTTACCAAGAAAAGATGAAATCTATGATTTTTAGCCTCTGAAATCTTCTTGATTTCGCTCAATGTGAAGCCCTACGTCAAGGTTTAGAGGTAGCAGACGACCCAAGCAGTAAAAATAGAGTTTTATTGTGCGATTTCACTATTTCCTTAGGTGATTTGGCATTTTCGGGAATTTGGCCCATCATGCGCCAAATCTGGCACAACATGCGCCAACTCTCTATAATATGGCGCATCATGCGCCAACGCGTTAATTTTTCCAGATTTCATTTTCTGTGAAAATTTGCTCCATACCGTTTTAAGCCCACCTTTAATGAACTCAAATGAACCCTTATAAGCATAATTAAACATTACTATAATATCCATCTTTCACAAACAACAAAAAACTCTCACACACACACACACACACACACACACACACACACACACACACACACACACACACACACACACA
>JXCR01143909.1:4944-16023 GCA_002079205.1 Phalaenopsis hybrid cultivar
ATATATATATATATATATATATATATATATATATATATATATATATATATATATATATATATATATATTAATGAATAGTATTTTTAAAAAAATTAATTGACTTCAAAGCTACAAAGATTTATAATCAATTAAAAGTACTGATTAAAAAAATAGAATAAAAATTATTAAATTAGATTCAAATGATGTTTTAATATAAACAATACTTTTTAAATCTTTTTCCAACTCTTAACATCTTATGACTACGCGATTGGACTGTAAAAACCACTCTTTATTCATGAACAGCTCGTATTCGGCTGGCTAAGCAAACGAGCAGAACACGAACACACTTTTTGAACTTGAAATATAAACGAGCGGAACACGATAAGGTGTTGTCTCATAACAATTATGATAGAATTTAGTAAATCTGGTTCAGGTTTACTAAATTCTGAATGGGTAAAAGTTGAAAATACGTGTGAACAAATTGACTAAAATATGTAAATCCCATATAACTGATTGGCAATTTCGGCGAGGAAGTCGTTATGACCGCTAAAGACAATCGAAAGCCCGCGAACTTAATTCTCAAGCCCCGGAATTGGTGAGATTTTGGATTTACGGGATTTACAACTGAAATTTACATAATCTGGATTTATGAATCCAAGATTTATTTTGTGCAAAATGGTTGTCTGATAGGATTTGACTTAAATACTTGCCAGACAACACCTAAATGATTTGATCATAATTTGGANGCTCGTGACCAGCTTATTGATGCGAGGATTTCAACATTCCAAACTGCTCTTCAGTTATCAGCTTCTCTGGATTGCCTTTGTGCTGAGGTGAGTTTATTTAACTTCTTTAATAATTAAAAAAAGGGACATTTATATAAATACCACTAAATTCCTATGAATTTACATATCTAACACCTAAAGTTTTCTATTTACAATTATACCACCAAAATCTTTCATATTACATAAACTATATCATCATTTTAACTTATAAAAATTTAGGGATGCTGGTATGTATTTAATAATTGAAACACACCTTCCTAAAAAATAGTCTTTGGATCACCATGGTTTTGATCAATTTCTCATTTCAGATTCCTGAAGCTGAACAGAGCTCTTCTCCAGTGGTANCTAAAAATTTAGGGATGCTGGTATGTATTTAATAATTGAAACACACCTTCCTAAAAAATATAGTCTCTGGATCACCATGGTTTTGATCAATTTCTCATTTCAGATTCCTGAAGCTGAACAGAGCTCTTCTCCAGTGGTAATCTATGAAGATAATGATAGTGATGAAGAGGAAGAGTACGATGAGACGACGGAGATCAATGAGGAAAGCGATGGGCTCGGGGATGTGATTGATTCGGCACATAATTCTGATGGAAGTGATATCATGAGTGATTGAATGGGCCAAAGCATTCTAATCTGTCTGCTCAGTTCGATGGCCAAGTTATGGTGGTTTGATTTCAGTGAAAAGGATGATTCATATGTTCATTCAAGTTTGAAAACCGTTGTGATAATTGTGATGATAATAATNTGGAGATCGATGAGGAAAGCGATGGGCTCGGGGATGTGATTGATTCGGCACATAATTCTGAGGGAAGTGATATCATGAGTGATTGAATGGGCCAAATCATTCTAATCTGTCTGCTCAGTTTGATGGTCAAGTTATGGTGGTTTGTTTTCAGTGAAAAGGATGATTCATATGTTCATTCAAGTTTGAAAACCGTTGTGATAATTGTGATAATAATAATAATATTATTATTTATTTGAGAAAGGATTGGAAAATGATTTTATTGGACAACATCGTATCAGATTCAGGAGCCGTCTGGACAGAATTCTCGGTCTCTGATTCGGAAGAAAACTCGAGTAGAACTAGATGTTTTCATCCCATATTTATCATGAATTATATGCGTCTGTAGGAGTGTTGTTGGTTACTCCATGAATCCAGCAAATGAAAGTAAATGCTACAGCTGCGGCTACTGTAGGCAGGAATCCAGGCAAATGAGGGGTAGATGCTACTGCTGTGGCTGCCATAGGCAGGAATTCTGGCAAAGGAAGGTTGATACCACCATGGATTCCTGACCACTGGGACTTCTACCTGCAGCCTGATTTTTTCTGCTGTAGGCCCTCTGATTTAGATTCAGATCTTTGATATATTGTTGAAAAAGTGAGTTAATTTTATTATTCACAAGTAGGATACGAGCATTTAATATGAGAAGTTTTAAGCGGTGGGTATTTAAAATTCTCTCAGTTCTTATATAGGTAATGGTCAATCAATGGCGGTGATCATGATACATGGTTTTCATCTATCTACGACATGACTTTTTAATGGTTGGATGTATGGTATGTGCTCGGTGGTACTTTGTTCCATCTATTTTCTGTATGTGCGGCTTACTGGGTATTGTTGTTAAAACAATGTGGGGACAACTCAATTGTTCATTAAATGTTGTTCAATCGAGAGAATTTATTCGGCGCGTCAGATAGGGTTGTTCTTATTCCTTCAGTAATTACAACAAGAAATCTACAAATAGAACCTACTCCCCACTTGAGAGGGGATTTGGATGTTGTAGCCTAAAGATGACTAAACATTTGAGTAGCAATTAAGGTCAAACATCACTTCTGCACTGATGATATATCAACTGCCAATAGCGGATCACCGCTAACCACTGACGATCATCACTCGTCGGCTGCCGTTGATCGCCATTTGCTGCCACCCACTTTTTATGACCAAACACAATACAAAACAACCTACGAAGCAACACATCATCTTGAACGCTGTGCCGACCCTGAAGACAGTGCTTTGAAGCCCTGATTATTACTCCCCATTGTGATCATTCATACCATGGCGCGACAAATTCATGCACGCACCGATGGTGTAACTCGAGAGATTGTGTAACTCTTTCCCGCCCATGGGAGAAAATTTACACTGATAGAGTAACAAATTATTGTCTTAGAATTGTACGAAGATTCAACACATATTCAAATTAAAAAAAAATCAATAATGAGACTTAAGTTTTTTCGTGTAAAAACTGGAAAAAAAAAACTACAAAACCTGACTGAGGTGAAGAGATCCATTATAAATTCTTGATTACAACTATAACCCTTTATACCACAGGCAAGAAAGGGTTACACAGTCTCTCGAGTTACAATGTCGATGTGCAAATGAACTTGTCGTAAGAAGTGAGTGGCGACTGATGGTGATCGGCGGTAGCTAACAAGTGATGATCGGCGGCTGTTAGCGAATGGTGGTCGATGAATCTTTGACGTCAAAGTGATGTTGGACTTCAACTCCTTCTTTAAGCTTCAATCTTTTTCAAACTTCAAGCTTCAAGCTCCCTCTCCCTTCAAGAGTGGAACATAGCTCTATTAATTGAGTCTAAATTGCAATTAATAAAAAAATATGAATCACTTTGATCAGACGACCCAGAGAAATTATCTAAATCAGAAAGATTTTGATGGGCATTTGAGTGTCTTATAGTTGTCGAAATTGAGCGAACATGAGCTCTTTGTATTCTTCTTGCTGAGATACTCAATTTAACTATAAATTTATAAGATTCAGTTTATTTTACCTTTCAAATATGTTTGAAAAGTTTCTAAAAGTGTTTTATTAGCTTCATCAGGGTCAGAATTGACTCGGATTGGATTAATTTTGCTACCATTGGGTTAATTTAACTANGGCTCTTTGTATTCTTCTTGCTGAGATACTCAATTTAACTATAAATTTATAAGATTCAGTCTATTTTACCTTTTAAATATGTTTGAAAAGTTTCTAAAAGTGGTTTATTAGCTTCATCAGGGTCAGAATTGACTCGGATTGGATTAATTTTGCTACCATTGGGTTAATTTAACTATAAATTTATAAGATTCAGTCTCGTCAGCCGGTCAGTTTGACCGTAGATTTGCTGAAATCAGTGCTCCGAGACTCTGGAAGGGTTTTAATCGAAGTTTGAACGTTTATTGCTTAAAAGGCTGTCTCGAGATTCATATCATTCGATAGTGTTTCGAGATATATAAGATTCTCTGGACCAATATCTCCCTAATGCTAGTTGTATAAGATTCTCATATAATAATTATATCAATTGAGGCAAGTAATTATATCAAACATTATTATACCTTCTTTCTATTTCTAAATGAGCGCATGATTTGTGTATGATTGTGTCCTCATCCGGTGGGAAGTTTCCAAATATATTCCCGCAGCATTATTTCTCCATTATCGATTTATCATTCAACGCCAATTATTTTAATTCAAAATGCTCGCTAAGAAAAAAACATGAAAATTAATATTAAATGCATGAGAGAAAATATTTAATTTTTAATAATAAATGGGGTCAGGTTCATAAATTATTTTTCTCCCTTATGTCCTATTGAGTAAGGGTGTAAACGAGGGCTCAACTCGTGTTCGGCTCGTTTGTATTTCGAGCTCAAAAAGTGTGTTCGTGTTCAGNACATGAAAATTAATATTAAATGTATGAGAGAAAATATTTAATTTTTAATAATAAATGGGGTCAGGTTCATGAATTATTTTTCTTCCATGTGTCCTATTGAGTAGGGGTGTAAACGAGGGCTCAACTCGTGTTCGGCTCGTTTGTATTTCGAGCTCAAAAAGTGTGTTCGTGTTCAGCCCGTTTGATTAACGAGCCGAACACGAGCCGTTTACAAACAAAGAGTCATTTTGACAATTCTAATCACGTAGCCATAAGAAATTAAGGATTGGGATAAGATTTAAAACATCATTTGAATTTAATTTAATAATTTTTATTCTTTTTTCTTGATTAATAATTTTAATCTATTATAATTTTTTGTAGCCTTGTAGTCAATTAAATTTTTAAAAAATGCTATGCATCAAAGATATATATATAATTGATTAGTAATATTTCGAGCCAAAATGAACCGAACACGAATGAACAAATATTTCTTGTTGTTGTTCGTGTTCGGCTCGTTAGCTTAGCGAACGAGCTGAACACGAGTTTCTTAATGAGCCGAACACGAGCTGATCACGAAGAACGAGCCGTTTTGATAGCCCTACTATTGAGTGTCATATTGTCATTTAATTATAATAAATCAAGATACAATATAGCCAATTTTTTTAGGTATACCCTTACCTTGCTTGCAAAAGACTAATGTAAAAGATCTCTGATGGTCTACGTTTAATGTGACCAAATCACATAAGGGCGTTCTCTCTAATCTTATCCGTCACCGGAGCTACTCCGACGCTTTCACGGATATAACCATAATGCAAAAACACTGGATAAAAATAAATTGTCATTTATGAGGACTATTGAAAATCTATGACGAGTCATGCGTGCACGTAAAGTTGATAAAGCTGCGAACGAATCGAGCCGACCGAGCTCATTTATTATGAGTAAGTCTGAGCTAGTTTATTAAGAACATGTTTGAGCTAAGCTCGAGCTCAATTTGAGCTTTTAAGAATATATTCCAGCCCGCTTATAAATACACAGTTTATCGAGCATATTAATCAACAACTTATTCAAGAAAATAAAAGAGTCATAATCAAATCTTAATTGAACTCTAATTGAGCCTTACTCGAGTTTTATACGAGCAATTTGTTCGAAAAAATGAACGAGTTAGCATTAAACAATGCTCGTTGAGCTTAATATTTCGAGTGTCATGTAAATCTTGCATATAAAAATTATGAGCTAATATTTTGTTATGAATTTGATATTTTAGTTAGAATATTTAAGAAATATTAAAAGATGTGGCCGGATGATTATGTGAACAGTTGCTCGTGTTCGATGCATTTGTTAAACAAGTGAGTCGNCTCAAAAAAATGAACGAGTTAGCATAAAACAATGCTCGTTGAGCTTAATATTTCGAGTGTCATGTAAATCTTGCATATAAAAATCATGAGCTAATATTTTGTTATGAATTTGATATTTTAGTTAGAATATTTAAAAAAGATTAAAAGATGTGGCCGGATGATTATGTGAACAGTTGCTCGTGTTCGATGCATTTGTTAAACAAGTGAGTCGAACACTAAAAATTTTTCGAACTTGATTTATAAACGAGTCGAACACGAACAAATGTTTTTTTTGTTCATGTTCGATTTGTTTTGACTCAAAATAATTAAATAATAATATTTATTTATATTATTTTTATATTAAAATTTTATATTATTTAACAAAAATGCATGGAAGAGATTTAGTTGGTATAAATGTTAAAAAGTAAAGTTTAGGTGCTATATATGTAAATATATATGAATTCTGTGTAAATGTCTAATAAAAGTTGGATTGTTACATGCAGACCACCCCGAAACTTGCTATTTACAAATATAATACATACAAATAAGGCTTAGACACTATTTAAAATAATACAGAAAGATATATTTCATAATGTTAACCGATTGGAGTCCCCGATGACTGCTAACTCCGTTAATTGACGGCGGTAGTCTCGCTTTCTTGCACGGTTCCGCAGTCTTCCTTTCGTGGTGCAATAAAAAAGCCCTAATTCCTCCATCATCCAATTCACAAGGTATTTTCCCGGTGCCGGTCAAGCAGCCTCCTCTCAGCAATCGTTCCCTTCTCTCGCTGTACGTTCTTTACCCTTTTCAAATCCTTTCGGATCAATCGATCGATCTTGGCATGTTTAATTTTTCTCTNTGCATAGAAGAGATTTAGTTGGTATAAATGTTAAAAAGTAAACTTTAGGTGCTATATATGTAAATATATATGAATTCTGTGTAAATGTCTAAAAAAAAATGGATTGTTACATGCAGACCACCCCGAAACTTGCTATTTACAAATATAATACATATGAATACAAGGATATGTATTGATACAAATAAGGCTTAGACCCTATTTAAAATAATATAGAAGGATATATTTCATAATGTTAACCGATTGGAGTCCCCGATGACTGCTAACTCCGTTAATTGACGGCGGTAGTCTCGCTTTCTTGCACGGTTCCGCAGTCTTCCTTTCGTGGAGCAATAAAAAAGCCCTAATTCCTCCATCATCCCATTCACAAGGTATTTTCCCGGTGCCGGTCAAGCAGGCTCCTCTCAGCAATCGTTCCCTTCTCTAGCTGTACGTTTTTTACCCTTTTCAAATCCTTTCGGATCAATCGATCGATCTTGGCATGTTTAATTTTTCTCTTTTTGATTCTTTGAGATAAAGAGATGATATTATTTTGCAGGAAAACGTAGAAATCCATGGCGAAGAACTCGTTCAAGTTGGAGCACCCTCTTGGTTTGCTTTCCTCCTTTTATTTCTGTCTCCCTTTTGCCTTGAAAAGCTGTCTGATTTGAAGCTAGGGTTTCTTTTCTTTGCCGATTAAATTTCATATTGGATTTTGATCTAGAAGGTTGAGTGTCACTTCTATGATCTGTGTGNCTTTTTTTTTGCCGATTAAATTTCATATTGGATTTTGATCTAGAAGGTTGAGTGTCACTTCGATGATCTGTGTGCTTGGTTTCATTTTTATTGAACGGAGAGATCGTGAAAATAGGAAAATTTTACAGGTGAGGATATCATGGGAACTTACAGTTTGTCTAGAAAATAGAAGCCTTCCTGGTTTTTGATGCAGATGCTTTTTTTCTGCATGTGTTTGAATATGATTNATGGAAACTTACAGGTTGTCTAGAAAATAGAAGCCTTCCTGGTTTTTGATGCAGATGCTTTTTTTCTGCATGTGTTTGAATATGATTTCCTTTGTAAGTTCTCATATGCGATGCGAGAAAATCTATAACTATGAAGTCTGGTATCTTCCGAATATTATAAGGAAGAAGAGCCCATAGAACCTCTATCATCTATATGCCTGGTTTGATTTTAAGGGGAAAATATGGGGCTTTTACATGCACGCCACCCAATTCCTCTGTTTTTACATATCTTAACATCTAAACTTCACTTTTTTACATTTACAAGCCTGACATCTTTCATATGACATAAAAAAAATACCACCATTTTAGTTTTTAAAAAGTGAAATACAGTTTTTGATGCACAATATGTAAAAATTGAAGTTTAGGTGTTAGATATGTAAATGACAATTGAGTGTTGTGTCTGTAAATCTTTCTTGTTATTTTGAATTTGAGGCAGGGTGTGAGACTTTGGGAAAGTAGGAAAATTTTACACGTTAAGATATCTTTGAAACTTGAGGTTTCTAAAAAGTGTAATTCTTCCTTGTTCTCGACGTGGATGCCCTTTTTTTATATGTATTGATTATAATTTTCTCTGAAATTATGAGTTTTNAATTGAAACTTGAGGGTTCTAAAAAGTGTAATTATTCCTTGTTCTCGACGTGGATGCCCTTTTTTTATATGTATTGATTATAATTTTCTCTGAAATTATGAGTTTTTGCCTTATAACAATGGAGTGGACGATGAATAACTTAAGAAAATCTTCTATCTTTAGGTATGGCATCTTACATCCATTACAAGGAAAAAGTGCGTATATTTGTTTTTACTTTAGTGAAATCTCTATCATCTATGTGCTTGGTTTGATTTTGTGGTGATGTTATTTTTTGATAAATTTACATATATGCCGCCTTACCTATGCATGGAAAGTGTATTTCACTTTATAAACATTAAGATTTGGGAGGTAGAAATGTAAAATGTAAAGTTTTGGTGTTAGATATATAAANAACTTTAGTGAAACCTCTATCATCTATGTGCTTGGTTTGATTCTGTGGTGATGTTATTTTCAGATAAATTTACATATATGCCGCCTTTCCTATGCATGGAAAAGTGTATTTCACTTTATAAACATTAAGATTTGGGAGGTAGATGTAAAGTTTTGGTGTTAGATATATAAATACATATGAATTGGATGGGGTATTTATGTCAGTAAGAAGTTATAATGTACCTTACATTGCTATTTGCTAAAATTTATTGTAAAAATTTCAACTTACTTTTTATGTTGAATTTCAGAGAGGAGACAAGCTGAGGCAGCTCGCATTAGGGAGAAATATCCAGATAGAATTCCTGTAATGAGCTGCTTTTTTTATAGTCTACATTTTATTTGGCATTTTATGCTGTAATTATCGTGCTTATTCTTCTTTTTTTTTCAATGAAGGTGATCGTTGAGAAGGCTGAGAGAAGTGATATTCCAGACATTGACAAGAAGAAGTCAGTAAACTATACACCTTTTATATTCTGGAAATTTAATTAACTTCTTTATGGAAGATTTACATGCATACAGCTCAATTCTTTTGTTTTTACATATCTAACACCTCAAGCAATTCATGAAAATGTGTATTTCACTGTTTAGAAGTTAAAATAGTGGTCTTTTTTACGTGATATGAAAGATTTGGGCGGTATAAATATAAGAAGTAAAGTTTAGGTGTTAGATATAAGAGTATATGTCAACGCCCCTTTCTTTATTTACTTGAATCTCTTCTTCTGTAGTCTGTATTCAAAAAATTATCTTTGATGAAGTTTTGAACTTGAGATTATTGGTAATGATTAAATTTTGCTAATTTCTTATATTTAACATCATCATATTTTTTATGCAAAATTCATACTACCTAAATCATGCTTTTCAGTTTTTAACTTTGATTTTGATGATTAGGTATTTAGTTCCTGCTGATCTTACGGTGGGACAGTTTGTATATGTTGTTCGGAAGAGGATTAAGCTAAGTGCTGAAAAGGCAATCTTCATCTTTGTGAAGAACACCCTTCCCCCTACAGGTCAGAAGACTCTATGCAACATTTTTTCTTAGTTTTATTCATCATTTTTTAAAGTTAAATTTACATATCTAACCCTCAATGTTTTATATTTATTCTTATAACATCTTGGTGTCATAAACTTATGCTTGAAAATTCTGTATCTCACTTTTAAAGATCGAGTGATGTACATGTAAGCATGAATGTTTAGGTGTTATATAGGCAAATACTTGAAAATGTGGGTTATTTTTGTATATTTCCCTTTATTATTCCTACTTTTTTAAAATTATAAATTTGATTCTGTTAATGTAGCTGCTATGATGTCTGCAATATATGAAGAGAATAAAGATGAAGATGGCTTCCTCTACATGACTTACAGTGGCGAAAACACCTTCGGTTCTGCGTTCTAAGGCATCATGAGGTCTTTTGTATATGGAAAAAAATATTACGTGCGCATAAGATAGATGCGGATTTGATAATATTTGTGGTGAATATCTTCACAATACCATCAAATCAACTTATCGGTTGCGCGCGGAATATTTCCTCCTATACATGAGACTACTAAATAATGTGTACATTCCCTCTTATCTTCTCCTCTTCTTTTCTGTCATCTTCTTTCCCAGCTATGAATCCCTGCAATATTTACATGCTTTGTTGTTTAATTCTGAATGTGTAATAATGGCTTTAGTTGTTCAAAACAGTCCCAGAAAATACTTATATTTATGCTTTTATAAGGCTATTATTTATCACCTGTGGTTTATATATAATACACTCTCCACACTTGTTGTATAGATGATTTGGTGTTTTATTTTTCATTATTTATTGTCTAAGACAATATTTTATTTTTATATTCATCTAAAATTTTACTATTATAAGGTTTAAAATGTGAAATAAATCTTTTCTTTCATAGACTGAGATGGTATATATGTAAAAATTCATGTTATGTAAAAATGTAAAAATGTTGGTTTTATGAATCTATTCTTATCATTAGTCAAACAAGTTGTATTTTATGGATTATGATATGCTAGAAGATTTGTTTTTAAAATGTTTGTGATTATCATTAAAAAGAAATAAAATTAATAAAAAAAATTATTTTAGGTATATTTAAAAAGGATTTCATACATATTTTAGAGTTTGTTTGAGGAGAAAATTATGAGTATGTAAGACGTTTGCAGAGCTATGTACATCGGAGGTTATTTATAGGGTATTTGGGATTATAGGTAGGTTACAGAGATGTTATAAATAGGTATAATGTGGATATAACTTATCAATACTCTCTCAATAACCTCCTATATGCAGCTTGTTGCAGATATCTGTAAAAATAGTTATAAAATAGTCTCAGGATAAGCTCAAATATTAGAAGTCATTGTTAGGTGGATGGACTTTATCTTCTTTGAAACTGCCGGCAATAATAATACTATAGTAATTTATATATATATATATATATATATATATATATATATATATATATATATATATATA
>JXCR01143909.1:16366-30141 GCA_002079205.1 Phalaenopsis hybrid cultivar
AGATCAGGAGAAGGATAGTTAGCCATTTGCTGTAGGTATCCATGGCTTCTAAGTACTTAGTCTCAGTGATTCGGAATGAAGGAATTCTGTGTGGTTATATAGAAGAAAAAAGGATTACAGTTGGGATGGGTACCTGTGAATGAAGGCAGGCATTAAAAATTTCAATAACAAAGCGAAATTTAACAGTTGGGGAGGTGTGAGATGCATTGATTGGTTGCAGAAGCAGGAATGAGTTATGACTTTTAGATTTGTTAATTGCAAATTATAAAGCTCATAGGGCTGTTAACGATCCGAAATCGGCTCGAGAAGATTTAGTGCGGCTCGAAATTAACTTGTGGTAAGTCGGTTTGAAATTTAATAGAGCTCGATCCGGCTAGAAATCGAAACGAGCCGGCTCAAATTGACTTATTTGGATCCGTTTCAACTCAGGAATTTGCTTGAATTGGCTCAAAATTGAAATAATTTTCTTGAAGTTATAATTCATGATTAGTTATATTCAATATTACTAATTATTATGTATACTTTTTTTATAAATAAAAAATACTACGAGACAATTCATGTATAACTCAAAATCGACTCAAAATAATTCTATCTAGTTTTTACTGATTTTTTGCGATCCGATGTTGATCTGAAACAAAATTTGAATTAATTTTCGACCGATTTTAAATGAAATTCACAGCTCTATGTCACCTCCCAAAAGAGCTCTTCGGGGTGGTGGGCAACACATGACTTAAATATTGCTCTTCGGTTATACACCTAGCCGATGTGAAACTTTTTGTCCGTGATATTCTCCTCCACCCAATCTCGTGACGCTCTCGTCACGGATCAGCTCCTCTGAGGGTCCTACTGGACCATGGAGAGTCCACACACCTGACAGAAAGTAATCTGCTCTGATACCACTTATCACCTCTCAAAAGAGCTCTTAGAGGTGGTGGACAGCACAAGACTTAAATACTGCTATTTGGTCATACACCTAGCCGATGTGAGACTTTTCGTCCGTGACACCTAGCTGTCATTTACATCAATTTAAGAGCAAATGTATGTTCATGTTGATATTTAGTTCTGAATTTGAATAATTTCAATTCATAATAAGTGTTTAGTTAGGTGAAAAGTAAGAAGATGATTTACATGCATAACATTTATTTGAAATATATTTACACATCTACCACTTAAAAGTTTAATTTTTACCTACAGACCACATTACCTATGCGTAAAATGATGCATTTCAAGAAAAGAAGGATTTTAAGGAGCATTCACGTAAAAAAAAAATAAAGGTTTGATGCTAGATATTTAAATACGTAAGAATTAGGTGGTATGTATGTAAATGGCCAAAAGTAAAATAATTGAAATTTTATAATACCCCTCATAATTTCAAAGAAAATTTTTCTCATAATTAATTAATTATTAATATGAAATATATATTTTTCCATTATTCCTTATTAAAAATATCACAATAAATCTAATTTATATTAGAAAACCTCATATTATGACCATTTATTTTTAAAATTAGATATAATATGTTCCAAGAAAATTATTCTAACTTATAATACAACTTATATACTAAAATTTAAGAAATCCTATGATTATAAAGAGGGAATTAAAAATGTTGGGTTTGGACGAGTATTGATCTAGATTTGATGTTTGATTTTGACGAATGTTAGAGGGAACTTCAACATCACGAATGATGAGGTGGTTTCTTCTATGAGATATAATTAAGACTATTCGTATATTTATAATTTTCTAATTATTATGTCCAATTTTCTTTAAATCATGTTAAGCTAATGTCCGATGTGATTTTACGGTGTGTTCTGGATGTGTTCGAGCCTGAAAAAAATTTAGACAGATATTTTGTAGTTATTGTTGTAAATAAATGCAACCATTGGGAATTGGCTGCCACCATTAGGAAAAAATATTACCTCAGGAGTACTGATGCATCAGTACTCCAATGAGGAGGTGTCACATGGCATTTTGGTGAGATCATTGCATAAGTGACACCTCCTCATTGGAGTACTGATGCATCAGTACTCCTGAGGTAATATTTTTTCCACCGTTAGAGCCACCCGCAATTGATAGCCAACACGGTTGTTACTGTCGTCCATCGCTCATGCGGGCTGCCGCTTGCTGCCAACCGCTCCCTATCATCGATCATAGCCGACAAGCGTCGTATTGTGATCCGCGTCATCAACCGCACGTATGGTAAACCAGACGTAATTTTGTCCGGATGGACCAATTATTGAAAAAAAATATATAAATAATTTAAAATAAATTTAAATGAATTAGTAAATAATATAATTTTTATTTTTTTATTTTTTTAATAAATACAGTGTCTCATGTTGAAACGACAAAAGCAGCGGCGGTCATTGAAAGCACAGCTTCGAGCGGTGGGTAAAGTGACTTTGCAAAAGGGCAGTTGTTATTTAATTTTATATTATAATTTTCTTAATTAGTACTAAATTGAAATGAAAGATTTACATGCTCAATTGTCAAGTATTTACATATCTAACATCTAAATTCAATATATATTATTGAATCCGAATGTTTCTGAGAGTAGTTGGTTTTGGTTTGGAAATTTTGGAAAATGATCCCTTTATTTATAGAAGAAATGGTACAATATATGAAAGTAAGTATTTACTCCTAATTTAATAGGGGCGTTACATGATATTTTGAGTATTTTACAAGTATAGACCTTCGGTTCAACTACCTATGACTCGATTTTCTGGATGTAGTTGGTTTTGGTTCGGCAAGATTTACTCATCTGGCGTCGCTGGATCGGGTTACTTGTCGGCATTTGATTGTTTCCGAGTCGGAAAGATTTTGTTTGATCGACTTCATTTTGCGAGTCCGCTATGCTAGTGTGGTTACTAACTATTAATCCCTAGATAAGGAACTCTTCTTGACGGAACAAGGCTTTGGGCAGAGGGTGAATTTGCACAATCTAACAAGTAGCTTACTCCTTGATGATGTGCTCCCTGAGAGATGCTCCATGTGATTATGTAATAGCTAGTTGTCGGCTCATAGTAAGAAATCTCAAGGGTGGCCTTCGTATATTTGAGGATGTTGCATACTTTCATTAAATTCAAATATGATGACAAGCAGGTCGATGCCTTTGGTTAGCTCGATAGGCTTTAGTCTTTGGTTCGGGCGGCGTTCATCCCCGACCTAGCGGGGTTGCATCTGGTCAGATATTTCTTTCGGTATTTCACTAGTAAACACTTAGTCTTCTAATACCAGACTCTTAGTTTTTTGTTGATGAATCTCTGGTCTTCCGCTCGACGCCCATGGTCTTCTGTATGTGAGCTTTTTAGAGTTGTAATTATTTTTATTGTCTTTTGGATTCTCTTGAGATTCGTGCAGAAGTGTNTTATCACAACACAATTAAATATAATATGAAAACCTCGTGTTATGACAATTTATTTTTAAAATTAGATATAATATGTTCCAAGAAAATTATTCTAACTTATAATACAACTTATATACTAAAATTTAAGAAATCCTATGATTATAAAGAGGGATTTAAAAAAGTTGAGTTTCGACGAGTATTGAGTCTAGATTTGATGTTTGATTTTGACGAATGTTAGAGGGAACTTCAACATGACGAATGATGGGGTGGTTTCTTCTATGAGATATAATTAAGACTATTCGTATATTTATAATTTTCTAATTATTATGTTCAATTTTCGTTAAATCATGTTAAGCTAATGTCCAATGTGATTTTAAGGTGTGTTCTGGATGTGTTTGAGCCTGAAAAAAATTTAGACATATATTTTGTAGTTATTGTTGTAAATAAATGCAACCATTGGGAATTGACTGCCACCGTCAGAGCCACCCGCAATTGATAGCCACCACTGTTGTTACTGTCGTCCATCGCTCATGCGGGCTGCCGCTTGCTGCCAATCAATCCCTATCATCGATCATAGCCAACAAGCGTCGTATTGTGATCCGCGTTATCAACCGCACGTATAGTAAACCGGACGTAATATTGTCCGGATGGACCAATTATTGAAAAAAAATATATAAATAATTTAAATTAAATTTAAATGAATTAGTAAATAATATAATTTTTATTTTTATTTTATTTTTTTAATAAATACAGTCTCTCGTGTTGAAACGACAAAAGCAGCGGCGGTCATTAAAAGCACAGCTCGGAGCGGTGGGTAAAGTGGCTTTGCAAAAGGGAAGTTGTCATTTAATTTTATATTATAATTTTCTTAATTAGTAGTAAATTGTAATGAAAGATTTACATGCATGCACTCAATTGTCATGTATTTACATATCTAACATCTAAATTTCAATATATATCATTGAATCCGAATGTTTCTGTAAGTACTTGGTTTTGGTTCAGAAAATTTGGAAAATGATCCCTTTATTTATAGAAGAAATGGTGCAATATATGATATTAAGTATTTACTCTTAATTTAATAGGGGCGTTACATGATCTTTTGAGTATTTTACAAGTATAAACCTTCGATTCAACTACCTATGACTCGACTTTCTGGAATTAGTTGGTTTTGGTTCGGCAAGATTTACTCATCTGGCGTCGCTGAATTGGGTTACTTGTCGGCATTTGATTGTCTCCGAGTCGGAAAGATGATTCGATCGACTTCATTTTGCGAGTCCGCTATTGTAGTCGGGTTACTAACCATTAATCCCTAGATAAGGAACTCTTCTTAATGGAACAAGACTTTGGGCAGAGGGTGAATTTGAGCAATCTAACAAGTAGCTTACTCCTTGATGATGTGCTCCTTCAGGGATGTTCCATGTGATTATGTAATAGCTAGTTGTCGGCTCATAGTAAGAAATCTCAAGGGTGTCCTTCGTATATTTGAGGATGTTGCATTCTTTCATTAAATTCAAATATGATGACAAGCAGGTGGATGCCTCTGGTTAGCTGATGGGCTTTAGTCTTTGGTTCGGGCGGCCTTCATCCCCGACCTAGCGGGGTTGCATCTGATCAGATATTTCTTTCGGTATTTCACTAGTAAACGCTTAACCTTCTAATACCAGACTCTTATTTTTTTGTTGATGAATCTTTTGTCTTCCGCTCGACACCCATGGTCGTCCGTATGTGAGCTTTTTAGAGTTGTAATTATTTTTATTGTCTTTTGGATTCTCTTGAGATTCGTGCAGAAGTGTTCTGACGTATATCATCTTATATATGCATGAATATATATATTTTTCTTTTTAAAATTAAAATATTAGTATTTTTAGTGTGATATGAAATATTTGAGCCTTATAAATATAAAAATTAAAATTATCATATTTGAGCCTTATATATATATATATATATATATATACATACATACATACATACATACATACATACATACTTTAAAATTATCATAATTTTTTTTAAAGCTTATTGTAAATATTGTAGATTTTCTTATTTTAAAAATATTCTCTTGTATTTTTTTTTCCCTTCTTATTTATTTTGTACTAAAATGTTTTGATCTGTTTAAAAATATAAGTTTAGGGGAAGGATAAATTTTTTTAAAAACTAGACTTTATTTATCCTCAATATACTATATTTAAAAATTATTTTAAACATAACCTGTGGTATGTGATGTCATCTTTAGAGATCTATATTTTCGATTTTATGAATGTTATAGTAAACTTAAGTAAAAATTTTTTAATGATAAAGAGTAGTTCTGGAGTTAAGATATTTGGTATAAAAGAATATGAATATGATTTTACTATTTATAGTAGAAAAAAATATATATATTTTTGAAACACTGTGAATCTTAGATTTTTACTTTGAAAAGAATTGAGACTCTATGAAAAATCATTTTCGATACTAATGCACCTTATCAAGTGAAGTAATCTGAGAAGTTTTTAACTTTAGGAGGAGGATGATGAAGTTAAAAGTTATTAAAGGCTGATCCAGATATAGTAACCATCACCTATAAAAGAAAAAAGAAATGATTGAAAATGATCATAAGAAAAACAAAAAAACAAGAAAAAAATCAAAAGAGAAGAAAATAAGAGGTTTGGAGGGGGTGGAGGAGTGGGAGGATTTTGAGCGGAAGGGTTGGAAATGTAAATAATAGGTTTGATAAGGATTTTAATCGGTTTTCTAACAAATTCAATTGAATAAGAGGGGTGGAATTGTTAAAAATATAAATGTGGTGAGGGTTGTGATTTTTATATTGTTGTTATTAGTGATGAGAAATAATATCCTTTATTGATGAGACGATTCAAATAATTCAATACACACATACATGCATACATGCATACAAATGTAAGTGAATGAAATTGCAGTCCCAAGGTTGGGCGTATCATCTCTCATTTGGAGACACGAGTTCATTTCGTGCTAATCTCACTAACCCCTCGGGTGTCAATTTAGCTCGTAGATTGTTAATCATTTGAAAATTGATTCAAATTTTGGCATCGATCGAAATAAACGAGTTGGGCTATGAACCAAAAATTTGGATCAAATTTTTTTCAAGCCTATTTCAATTCTTATATGAATCAGCTCGAACTGGCTTGAGATCAACTCAAAATATTATTTATTTATAAAAAAATTACCTATATAATGTTAAGTAAAATTGTATAAAATGAGCCACGAGCAGATTTCGAGCCGGAACGGATCCAAATAACTCAATTTAAGCCAACAATTTTCAATTTCGAACGGAAATGAATCCAAATAACTCAATGTGAGCCAACTCGATTTAATTTCAAGTCCAATCGAGCTCAATCCAAATTCAAGCCTAGCTGGATCGAAATAGAGTATAACCAGTCACGAACTGATTTTAAGTCACACTCAATCCATTCGAGCTGATTTCATCTCGAAATCAAATCGTTAACAGCCCTATAAACCCTTAGTGCCTGGCTTGCCTTCCAAAAAAAAAAAATTTTTTTAATTTAATTTATTTAAATTAAATGAGGATGATTCTCATTAAATTTATCACTATTTCTCTCTCCCTTACCAAATTTAAACTCAAGTCATAAAATAAAACAGAACAAAAAGGTGTACTGAGTGACACAATTAAACAAAACAAAGTGTACAATTCTTAAAGAATAAAAAATACGTGAATTAAAAAATGCATTTAGTAGTTAAATATTTAAAAAAGAAAAAACTATAGAAAAAATCAGAGTGGCGCAGCGGAAGCGTGGTGGGCCCATAACCCACAGGTCACAGGATCGAAACCTGTCTCTGATAAGCGCGTTGTTTTCTTTTTCTGGTGAGTATTAATATATATTTTAATATCAGGAATATTTATATCCATGCGGACAACATCGTAAGCTTTTACGTATCTAATATTTTGAATTTAATTTTTATATTCATAGCATGTGAAGTGAAAAATCTGAATGTCATAAATATAAAAATTAAAATTATTGGACTTAAATTGTATATATGTAAATGTCCACTTACCCTGTAATATTCTCCTAAACCTCTCTTGTTTTATTTTTCCCTTTTATGATAGGGCTGAGACACTAAGATTGAATGTTAAAATTTCAAGTATAATTTATTGAGCACTTTTATTACCTTCAACTGTTATCCTACGGTTAGTATGTTTACCCATGATTTAGGGCTCGTTTGGGGCAGCTTATAAGTGCGGCGACATTTTTGAAAACGTTGTCTGACCGTTTGGTTTGAGCATTTTTGAAAACGATGTCTGCCGCGTTTGGATTTTCTACACTAATCGTAGGTCATGGGTTGACCCGCAAGCCGCGTTTCAGGATAAGTAGCTTATCCCGAAACACACAAGCTGTCCCAAATAAACCCGTAGTTGAATGTGCATTTTTCATCATGAGGTCACATGTACTAATTGTGAGAGTAAGGACCAATGATGAATATTATCCTTTTCATACAATATTTCCTCTATTTATAAGAGAGATAATACAATAATAATATTGCATTTTTGCCCCTATCAAGAATGGGTATGTATTAGAATATTTCTAGTGTTTTGCATGTTTGAGTTTGTCGTTTGGCTGCCTTTTGGGTCGGCCGACTAAGCATAGTTGACTTCGGGTCGATATGATCAACTTGGTCAACTGCGGTTGGTCGGTGTAGTCCAATCGGTTGATCTAACATGGTTAACTATTCTCAGCCCTTGAAGTGAAGCATTTGGAGTCTCTACAGGATGGTTGGAGACACATTATAGCGTTGGATTTTCCCTTGGGTCAGTCTAGCGGGGGTAGGCTATTGCATGGAGTCAGTTTTCTTGTTGCAGTTGACTTGGATGTTCTTTCATATAGACTTCGATCAGGTGCTTGGCCCATTCAATTGTCTTTTCATTCACCTCGTGCTTTAGTTGATTTTGATTTGATTGACTTGGCTAGTCTCGTCAAGTGACCTCCATAATCTTCTGAGAGTGAGCCCGGCTTCATCTCACTCTTCTACTATATACTGTTAGCTCTCTTTAAGATCAATGCAGACATCTTTTTTATGTACATAAATTAATTTGAAAAATGATAATAATTTATTTTCTTACTTCAGCAAAATTTGATAATTTTAGCATAAGCTCGTATTTTTAGATAAGTTTTTTTTAAAAAAANACGATGGGAGTTTCGAAGATCATCGCATGCTGAGATCCGACCTTCCTAGTCGAAGACGAAGGGTAAGGGAGTAAAATAATCGAGCGGTAACGCGGGCCGCGGGGTCTCACTCGCGGTCCGCTTTCCGCTCAGATTCGCGGCCGCCGCGAGGGAGACGCCGCGCCAAACGGATCGAATCTGCGGCCTTCCGACGCACCGCGCAGGAAAAACCGCTCCAAACGGACCCTAAGAAACAATGATGAATATTATCCTTTTCATACAATATTTCCTCTATTTATAAAAGAGATAATACAGTAATAATATTGCATTTTTGGCCCTATTAAGAATGGGTATGTATTAGAATATTTCTAGTGTTTTACATGTTTGAGTTTGTCATTTGGCTGCCTTTTGGCTCAGCCGACTAAGCATAGTTGACTTCGGGTCGACAGGATCAGCTTGATCTACTGAGGTTGGTCGGTGTAGTCCAATCGTTTAATCTAACATGGTTAACTATTCTCAGCCCTTGAAGTGAAGCATTTGGAGCCTCTACGGAATGGTTGGAGACACATTATAGTGTTGGATTTTCCCTTGGGTCAGTCTAGCGGGGGTAGGCTATTGCATGGAGTCAATTTTCTTGTAGCAGTTGACTTGGATGTTCTTTCATATAGACTTCGATCAGCTGCTTGGCCCATTCAATTGTCTTTTCATTCACCTCGTGCTTTAGTTTATTTTGATTTGATTGGCTTGGCTAGTCTCGTCAAGTGACCTCCATAATCTCCTGGTAGTGAGCCTGGCTTCATCTCACTCTTCTACTGTATACTGTTAGATCTCTTTAAGATCAATGCAGACATATTTTTTATGTACATAAATTAATTTGAAAAATGATAATATTTTTTTTTCTTACTTCAGCAAAATTTGATAATTTTAGCATAAGCTCGTATTTTTAGATAAGTTTTTTTTTTTTTTAAAATCCTTAATAAACGTTAATATTCTACTAAAATTATATATATATATATATATATATGAGATATGTAAGGACACCAGAATCATGTACCATATATGTAAATGCCCCAAATAATTTTAGGCATTACTTGTCTGAATTGCTTGTTTTGAGTTTATAAATATAAATAGTAAAATTTAGGTGTTAGACATGCAAATATTTGCCTATGGCCTTAACATTTGCACTTTGGATAATATCAATTGAACATAACTGAATCAATAAATTATTTAGGTTATATTAGACCAAGCTGGGGAGGGAGAGTTGTAGTCATCTATGCCCTGGGTTAGTTTCTAAGAATCCTCTCGATTAGACTTGATGCGTCGTTACGGAATTTCATAATTTAGTATGGATCTCGAGTTATCTTTTTAATTACAAATATTTTTTACTCAAAATAAAAAAGCCTTCGGAGCTCTGATTTCAAGAAGCTTATAGTCAAACTGTCTATCTAGATAAGACGAACTCAGTTGTACTGAAATTAGTCCAATCTGAGTTCAATCAAGCCTAACTCAAGTCATTCAATCATATTTGAATGCATAGAATAATTAATTAGAGGATCAAGTAAACTACGAATTTGACATGCTTATAGTCAGTTCGGGTGTTTCGATGAGATGAACCCATCGAACGTACAACTTATCTGCATTTAAGTTCTATCATTTGTATGTTGTTTGATGATCTCCCATCATGTTTGCCATACCCAATTTGAGTGATCACGATGTTGAACCTTCTGTTATGTTTGATCGCATTTGCATTTGTCTGCATGATTTAGTAGCAAGTTGGACTCAGCATGTGAGTGACCTTGTGTCGATCGTGATACTTTAACGAGTATTATTCACTAAGTATATCCTGGGGAGCAATGCTAATTAAAGTATCAGGATTAACACAAGTAAAACTATGCTAATGATCCCAAAGATCTAACTCGTGTCATTTTGCATCTTACAGGTCGAAAGTCAAAGATCATAGTTTAAAATAGAAAAACTATTAATATTTTTCTACTTATAAAATCTATTCTATCTTTTAAAATTATGCAAATGACAAGCTAAGTCATTTGCATGGTCAACTGCTTTATAAAATCCATCAAGGATGGCGTTTGTTAGATCTTTAGATCTTTAGGACGGGGTCGAAATTGACGATCACATCAAAGTTCAACATACCCGAAGACTTCACCCTGAGCACTTAAATGTTGATTATGACATTTTCCATTAGATAATGTGCTGGGCCATGACAGTCTGCTATGTAGTATTTTTGACACCTGACTATTGTTCTATGCTGGCTTGGTTGTCCTAACCAGATGCCTTTTTCTAATCGTTCTTTTTATGTACTTGCATGTTTGTCGTGTTTGTGTATGCGCAATAGTGTATTAGATCAGTTTTTCTAGCAGTGTTTCATGCCTAAATATACACACACATGTTTAATTAGAGATGAGCAATGTCATAATTGATATGCTAACCTCTTTTCTTACAAAAACCGCTATAAGCTCCTCCCGCCAGACATGGCTCATATGTGTTGCACGTTGACTCGTGCTAACTCTTTTGCATGTCAAGTCTATTATTTTCTCTTTTATATGTATTTGATAGAGGCGTAGGGACGAGTCTGGATCAGAAATAAGGTACCAGCACGGGTTCTGAGACGGATGACGCGTTGAACCATATGATAAAGACCAGAAGCAGCAACTCGTGTTCCGTACTTTAATTCTGAATTTATTTTCTTGTATAACAATATTTTCTGGTATAAATACGCGGAGTCCGATCGCTTTTACTTATTTCTTGGGAGGTGTTGCTCACCCAACAACATCGGCCTTTTTATTTTTATTTTGGGGGTGCTTTTACTTTTCTATTGTTTTGTGATTTTTCTTGGATTAATCACGAAAAATAATCTAAGCTCTTTGAAGATCCAAAAATTTTCAACTTTATACAAAATTTTAATAATAAAAAATTAAAATTAATTAAAATTTAGGGTTAAAATATTTTTGATTTTTCAAAGCACACACTTTTGCATTTATGCATGTCCTTCAAGCCAATTTTAAATTGGGCAACATGCATGATTATATTCCCAGTCATAATTAATAAGGCTTTCACGTCACAAGATTATGATAGACAACTGCATCATATGTATATACCCGAGGAGAAGTCCTCGCGCTTCTCCATATTTTACTTGGCAAATCATAAATTTTTCCCTATGAGGGTGTCAAGTACTACTATGGTGTTAGATGCATCCCCGACCCAGACGAGATATAAGTTTTTTGTGCGAAACATTTCCAGCTATGTAGGTGAACCTCATTTTCTCATCTTTCCAGCTACAGCCCTGCCGCTTGCATAAGCCCCGTCTCTTTGAGCTCTAATTGTTTAAGGTTATAGGAATTAGAGTTTCCTTCTTTTGAATTTAGGACTAACGATACTTCCTTGGATGATGCAATTCACGACTTGCTGACAAAGAGTCTTCGGTTGTGTTGAGTCGATTGTCTTCTCAACAAAGTAGTTTTAAGGTCTACATAGCTTGGGGTGTTGAATCTACCTTGTTAGATGATATTTTCTTTCTTGTTGATGCCTCTTTTAAGCCTTGTCGATTCTTTCGATGAATGGTTAATATCGTCTCGTGGGTCTGTCATGCTTAGTTGTCGCGGCCTTAGTAGTTACGGTGATTCACCTTTTGCCTTATGACTCGGCATAGATGCCAAAAGCATCGACATTTTCCCTTGAGATGATTTAAATCCATTGATTTCCTAAATAATTGGATTTCATTAAATCATGTAAGCAAGATTTTTTTATGGAGAGTTTTCTTGAATATCCCCCAAGATGTAATGAACCAAAGGACTACATTTCTTTGAGAATGCTCTTGACCCCAGAACAAGCACAAAATCTTGATTCTCTTGTTGTGGGTTGTTTTCGTAAGGTCATCTTCGCAGATATGTCTCCAAGTTATTTTCGATTCGATCTCGTTTTGGACATACATTTTGGAGCTATCCATGCGAAGCTCACTTCACAAAAACTCTTCATGTTCTTTCTCTCATTTGTCTATTGCCCATTTTATATCTCTACTTTCGGTTCTTACTCGAATAAGAGAATAATGCGTCGATCATAAACAGACAAACTGATTACTCCTTAAAAATAAAAGAGAAAAAATAACAAAAATAAATTACTTTTTGAATTTTTGCATCAATTCATACTCATTATACTTAGGAAGTTTAAACTTATCCATGATGATGTCTGGGCTTACTTATAAAACTCACAAAATGCGCTACAACCTTAGGCAAGGAGAAAAAAAAAAGGAGAAAATTAGAATAAGACAATAGAAATAGAGAAGCTTTAAGAGACTTTATTATTTAGAAATTCATAGTATTATCTCACTTACTCAAAATAGACCTTTGAGTTTATATTTATTGGACTTTTGGATGCCATAATAACAGCAACATTTTGAACTATTAAATTAAAAATAATATATATGTTACTTGCACGCGAACGTAATGATCACAATTTATGTAGATTGCTACATGACGATCACACTAAGTTATATTGAAAGAAGAACGAAGTTGAATAAATGATTTTCTTTTGAGACCTCAAGTGAGTGTCTTTGGTATAAGAGAAAGCCCTTTGAATTAGGCTAGTGTTATTCTAATCTAGGCAATTGTCTTATGAGCTCGACTGATTTGAATTGGTCGAGTACATTCTCAGTTTAGACACTCACAATTAGGCAAATACTTGAATATAACTAGTTACCTTTTAGCTTAGGCAAATAAATTTAAGAGTCCCCTATACTCAAATTTTTAATGGGTTCATTTATTCTCATTGATTTTATCCTAAATTATACACATGATTGTGATTTCATTCAATATCAACATTTTTTATACTATCATGAATATTTCATCATACAGCATAATTATTTTTAAAAATTAGTTCAATTTAATTATATATATATATATATATATATATATATATANGGCAGTCATTTCATCAAATAAAGGCCATTCTTTCTCATCAATAATAAAAACAATATAAAAATTACAAATAATTACAACATTCATCCATCACCATATCTTTATTTTTAACAATCCCACCCCTCTTATTCAATTGAATTTGTTCAAAAACCGATTAAAATCCTCTAAAATCGTCATCAAACCTATTAATTGCATTTCCAACCTTTCCGTTTAGAATCCTCCCCCTCCTCCACCACCACCTCCAAACCCTCCCCCCCCCCCAAAACCACCTCCCCCATCAACACCACCACCAAATCCACCTCCGGCACCACCGCCAAACCCCCCACCGCTCCCAATTCCTCCCTCACCACCACCCCCTCCAAACCCCCC
>JXCR01143909.1:65751-104966 GCA_002079205.1 Phalaenopsis hybrid cultivar
TATATATATATATATATATATATATATAATTATGTTGTATGATGGAATATTCATGATAGTATAAAAAATGTTGATATTGAATGAAATCACAATCATATGTATAATTTAGGATAAAATCAATGAGAATAAATTAACCCATTAAAAATTTGAGTATAGGAACTCTTAAATTTATTTGCCTGAGCTAAAAGGTAATTAGTTATATTCAAGTATTTGCCTAATTGTGAGTGTCTAAACTGAGGATGTACTCGACTAATTCAAATCAGTCGTGCTGAGAAGACAATTGCCTAGATTAGAATAACACTAGCCTAATTCAAAGGGCTTTCTCTTATACCAAAGACACTCACCTGCCCCAGAAGCAATCACTTGAGGTCTCAAAAGAAAATCATTTATTCAGAAGTGACAACTTTGTTTCTTCTGTCAATTTAGCTTTAAGAGTGTTCGCCATGTAGCAATCCACATAAATTGTGATCATTACATTCGCTTGCAAGTAACAGATATATTATTTTTAATTTATTAGTTCAAAATGTAACTGTTATTATAGCATCCAAAAGTCCAATAAATATAAACTCAAAGGTCTATTTTGAGTAAGTGAGATAATACTATGAATTTCTAAATAATAAAATCTCTTAAAGCTTCTCTATTTCTATGGTCTTATTCTAATTTTCTCCTTTTTTTCTCCTTGCCCAAGGTTATAGCGCATTTTGTGAGTTTTATAAGTAAGTCCAGACATCTCATGGATAATTTTAAAAGTATAATGAGTATGAATTGATGCAAAAATTCAAAAAGTAATTTATTTTTGTTATTTTTTCTCTTTTATTTTTAAGGAGTAGTCAATTTGTCTGTTTATGATCGGCACATTATTCTCTTATTCGAGTAAGAACCGAAAGCAGGGATATACAATGGGCAATATACAAATGAGAGAAAGAACATGAAGAATTTTTGTGAAGTGAACTTCGCATGGATAGCTCCAAAACGTATGTCCAAAACGAGATCGAATCGAAAATAACTTGAAGACATATCTGCGAAGATGACCTTACGAAAGTAACTCACAACCAGAGAATCAAGATTTTGTGCTTGTTATGGGGTCAAGAGCAATCTCAAAGAAACGTAGTCATTTGGTTCATTACATCTAGGGGGATATCCAAGAAAACTTTTGATAAAAAAAAAAACCTTGCTTACAGGATTTAATGAAATCTGATTATTTAGGAAATCAATGGATTTAAATCATCTCAATGGAAAATCCAATGCTTTTGACATCTATGTCGGGTCATAAGGCAAAGGATGAATCACCGTCCTACTAAGGCCACGACACCTAGGCATGACAGGCCCACGAGACGATATCAATCATTCATCAAAAGAATCGACAGGGCTTAAAAGAGGCATCAACAAGAAAGAAAATATCCTCTAAAAAGGTAGATTTGACATCCCAAGTTATGTAGACCTTAAGACTACTTTGTTTAGAAGACAATCGACTCAACACAACCGGAGACTCTTTGTCAGCAATCCGTGAATTGCATCATCCAAGGAAGTATCAGTAGTCCTAAATTCAAAAAAAGTAAACTCTAATTCTTATAACCTTAAACAAGTAGAGCTCAAAGAGATGGCGCTTACGCAAGCCAATAAAATGGTAGGGTTGTTGCTGGAAAGATGAGAAAATGAGGTTCACCTACATAGCTGGAAATGTTTCGCACAAAAGACTTATATCTCATCTGGGTCGGGGATGCATCTAACACCCTAGCAGTACTAGACACCCTCATAGGTAAAAAGTTATGCTTGGCCAAGTCAAATATAAAGAAGCGAGAGGACTTATCCTCGGGTATATACATATGATGCAGTTGTCTATCATAATTCTATGACGTGAAAACCTTATTAATTATGACTGGGAATATAATCATGCATGTTGCCCAATTTAAAATCAGCATGAAGGACATGCATAAATGTAAGTGTGTGCTTTGAAAAATCAAAAATATTTTAACCTTAAATTTTAATTAATCTTAATCTTTTATTATTAAGATTTTGTATAAAGTTGAAAGTTTTCGGATCTTCAATGAGCCTAGATTATTTTTCGTGATTAATCCAAGAAAAATCACAAAATAAAACAAGGAGAAAACAATTTCAAGAACTCAAGTGTGCAATAGAAAAGTAAAAGAACCCCCAAAATAAAAATAAAAAGGCCGGTGTTGTTGGGTTAGCAACACCTCCCAAGAAAGAAGTAAAAGCAATTGAACTCCGCATATTTATACCCGAAAATAAATTCATAATTAAAGTACGGGACACGAGTTGCTTCTGCTGGTCTTTATCATATGATTCGGCGCGTCATCCGTCTCAGAACTCGTGCTGGTACCTTAATTCTGATACAGACTCGTTCCTATGTCTCTATCAAATACATATGAAAGAGAAAATAATAGACTGGCTTGCAAAAGAGTTAGCACGATTCAATGTGCAACACATATGAGTCATGTCTGGCGGGAGGAGCTTATAGCGGCTTTTGTAAGAAAAGAGGTTAGCATATCAATCATGACATTGCTCATCCCTTATTAAACATCAATAGTCAGGTGTCAAAAATACTACATAACAGACTGTCATAGCCTAGCACATTATCTAATAGAAAGTGTCATAATCAACATTTAAGTGCTCAGGGCGAAGTCTCCGGTATGTGTGACTTTGATGTGATCATAAATTTAAATCCCGTCCTTAAGATCTAACAAACGTCACTCAAGATGGATTTTATAAAGCGGTTGACCATGCAAATGGCTTAGCTTGTTATTTGCGTAATTTTAAAAGATAGAATAGATTTTATAAGTAGAAAAATATTAATACCATTTTTTTATTTTAAACTACGATCTTTAAATTTCGACATGTAACATGCAAAATGACACGAGTTAGATCTTTTGAATCATTAGCACAATTTTACTTGTGTTAATCTCGATGCTTTAATTAGCATTGCTCCCTAGGATATACTTAGCGAATAATACTCGTTAAAGCATCACGATCGACACAATGTCACTCACATGCCGAGTCCAACTTGCTACTAAAGCATGCAGACAAATATAAATGCGAGTAAACATAATAGAAGGTTCAACACCATGATCACTCAAATTGGGTATGAGCAAACATGATGGAAGATCATCAAACAACATGCAAATAATAGAACTTAAATGCAGATAAGTTGTACGCTCGATGGGTTCATCTCATCGAAACACCCGGGCTGACTATAAGCATGTCAAATTTGTAGTTTATTTGATCCTCTAATTAATTATTCTATGCATTCAAATATGATTGAATGACTTGATTTAGGCTTGATTGAACTCAGATTAGACTAATTTCTATACAACTTAGTTCGTCTTATCTAGATAGACAGTTTGACGATAAGCTTCTTGAAATCAGAGCTCTGAAAACTTTTTAATTTGAATAAAAAATATTTGTAATTAAAAAGATAACTCGAGATCCATACTAAATTATGAAATTCTGTAACGACGCATCAAGTCTAATCGAGAGGATTCTTAGAAAATAACCCAGGGCATAGATGACTACAATTGACCCACCCCAGCTTGGTCTAAATATAACCTAAATAATTTATTGATTCAATTATGTTCAATTGATATTATCCAAAGTGCAAATGTTAAGGCCATAGGCAAATATTTGCATGTCTAACACCTAAATTTTCCTATTTATATTTATAAACTCAAAACAAGCAATTCAGACAAGTAATGCCTAAAATTATTTGGGGCATTTACATACATGGTACACGATTCTGATGTATTGACATATCTCACATCTATATTTTCATATTTTTATGAATAGCACTTAAATTTTTAATTTCACATAAAAATAACATTCTTATCAATTTTGAAAATAAAATACATTTCTTCTCTCTCTCTCTCTCTCTCTCTCTCTCTCTCTCTCTCTCTATATATATATGTATATATATATATATACATACATACATACATTTAATTTTAGTAGAATATTAACCTTTATTAAGGAATTAAAAAAACTTATTTAAAAATATGTACTTATACAAAAACTATAAAATTTAGCTAAAACAAATTATTATCAATTTTCAAATTAAATTATGTACATCAAAAATGCGTCTGCAATGATCTTAAAGAGATCTTACAATATATAATAAAAGAGTGAGATGAAGCTAGGCTCATTGCCAGGAGATTATGGAGGTCACTTGACCAGACTAGCCAAGCCAATCAAATTAAAATCAACTAAAGCACGAGGTGAATGAAAAGACAATTGAATGGGCCAAGCACCCGATCGAAGTCTATATGAAAGAACATCCAAGTCAACTGCTACAAGAAAACTGACTCCATGCAATAGCCTACCCCGCTAGACTGACCCAAGGGAAAATCCAACGCTATAATGTGTCTCCAACCATCATGTAGAAACTCCAAATGCTTCACTTTAAGGGCTGAGAATAGTTAACCACATTAGATCAATCGATTGGACTAAACCGACCAACCTCAGTAGACCAAGCTGATCCTTTCGACCCGAAGTGAACTATGCTTAGTCGGTTGAGCCAAAAGGCAGTCGAATGACAAACTCAAACATGTAAAACACTAGAAATATTATAATATATACCCATTCTTGATAGGGGCAAAAATGCAATATTATTATTGTATTATCTCCCTTATAAATTGAGGAAATATTGTATGAAAAGGATAATATTCATCATTGTTCCTTATTCTCACGATTAGTACATATGACTTCATTATGAAAACTACACCTTCAACTACAGATTTATTTGGGGCAACTTGTGTGTTTCAAGATAAGCAGCTTATCCTGAAACGCGGCCCGCGGGTTCACCCGTGACCTACGTTTAGTGTAGAAAATCCAAACGTGGCACATCGTTTTCAAAAAATGCACAAACAAAACGATTAGGCTGCGTTTTCAAAAATGTCAACGCATTTATAAACTGCCTCAAACGGGCCGCGACGTAACAGTTGAAGGTAATAAAAGTGCTCAATAAATTGTACATGTAACTTTAACATTCAATCTGTGTCCCTGCCCTATCATGCAAGGGAAAAATAAAACAAGAGAGGTTTAGGGGAATATTAGAGGTTAAGTGGAAATTTACATACATACAATCCAATTCAAATAAATTTAATTTTTACATTTATAACATTCAGATTTTTCACATCACATGCTATGAATATAAAGATTAAATTCAAAATATTAGATACGTAAATACTTACGGATTGGCTGAATGTTGTCCGCATGGATATAAATATTCCTGATATTAAGCTATATATTAATACTCACCAGAAAAATAAAATCAACGCGTTTCAGAGACAGGTTTCGATCCTGTGACCTGTGGGTTATGGGCCCACCACGCTTCCGCTGCGCCACTCTGATTCTTTTTGTACTATTTTTTCTTTTTTAAATATTTAAATACTAAACTTATCTCTTTTTAGATCATTGAAGATTGTGTGGTGTATGTATATTTATGTTAATTTCACATATTTTTATTCTATGTACTAAGGGTGTAAACGAACCGAACACGAACGAACAAAGCTTGTGTTCGTGTTCGGTTCGTTTAAAATTTAGTNGGACATTTTTAAAAATAATTATATTATATGATGGAATATTCATTATAGTATAAAAAATGTTGATATTGAATGAAATCACAATCCTGTGTATAGTTTAGGATAAAATCAATGAGAATAAATGAACCCATTAAAAATTTGAGTATAGGAACTCTTAAATTTATTTGCCTAAGCTAAAAGGTAACTAGTTATATTCAAGTATTTGCCTGATTAAGAGTGTCTAAACTAAGAATGTACATGACCAGTTCAATTGACTAGTGCTCAAAAGACAATTGCTTATATTAGAAGGCATGAGCTTTAAGGACATTTGCCTAATTCAATGGGTTTTCTCTTATACCAAATGCACTCACGTGCCCTATAAGCACTCACTTGAGGTCTCAAAAGAAAAACATTTATTCAAAAGTGACAACTTTGTTTCTTCTTTCAATGTAACTTTAAGAGTGTTTGTCATGTCAGCAATCTACATAAATTGTGTTCATTATGTTCGTGTGCATGTAACAAATACATTATTTTTAATTTATTAGCTCAAAATGTAAATGTTATCATAGCATCCAAAAGTCCAATAAATATAAACTCAAAGGTCTATTTTGAGTAAGTGAGATAATACTATGAATTTATAAATAATAAAATCTCTTAAAGCTTCTCTATTTCGATTGTCTTATTCTAATTTTCTCATTTTTTCTACTTGCCTAAGGTTATAGTGCATTTTGTGAGTTTTATAAGTAAGCCCAGACATCATCATGGATAAGTTTAAACTTCTTAAGTATAATGAGTATGAATTGATGCAAAAATTCAAAAAATAATTTATTTTTGTTATTTTTTCTCTTTTATTTTTAAGGAGTAGTCAGTTTGTCTGTTTATGATCGATGCATTATTCTCTTATTCGAGTAGGAACCAAAAGTATGGATATACAATGGGCAATAGACAAATGAGAGAAAGAACATGAATTTTTGTGAAATGAACTTCGCATGGATAGCTCCAAAATGTATATCCAAAACGAGATCAAATCGAAAATAACTTGGATACATATCTGCGAAGATGACCTTACGAAAGCAACCCACAACATGAGAATCAAGATTTTGTGCTTGTTCTGGGGTCAAGAGCATTCTCAAAGAAACGTAGTCCTTTGGTTCATTACATCTTGGGGGATATTCAAGAAAACTCTCCATAAAAAAATCTTGCTTACATGATTTAATGAAATCCGATTATTTAGGAAATCAATGGATTTAAATCATCTTAAGGGAAAATGACGATGCTTTTGGCATCTATGCCGAGTCATAAGGCAAAAGGTGAATCATCGTAACTACTAAGGCCGCGACACCTAAGCATGACAGACCCACGAGACGATATTAACCATTCATCGAAAGAATCGACAGGGCTTAAAAGAGGCGTCAACAAGAAAGAAAATATCATCTAACAAGGTAGATTCGACACCCCAAGCTATGTAGACCTTAAAACTACTTTTTTGAGAAGACAATCGACTCAACACAACCGAAGACTCTTTGTCAGCAAGTCGTGAATTGCATCATCCAAGGAAGTATCGTTAGTCCTAAATTCAAAAGAAGGAAACTCTAATTCCTATAACCTTAAACAATTAGAGCTCAAAGAGACGGGGCTTACGCAAGCGGCAGGGCTGTAGCTCGAAAGATGAGAAAATGAGGTTCACCTACATAGCTGGAAATGTTTCGCACAAAAAACTTATATCTCGTCTGGGTCGGGGATGCATCTAACACCATAGTAGTACTTGACACCCTCATAGGGAAAAATTTATGATTTGCCAAGTAAAATATGGAGAAGCGCGAGGACTTCTCCTCGGGTATATACATATGATGCAGTTGTCTATCATAATCTTGTGACGTGAAAGCCTTATTAATTATGACTGGGAATATAATCATGCANCTAGTAGTACTAGACACCCTCCTAGGGAAAAAATTATGATTTGCCAAGTAAAATATGGAGAAGCGCGAGGACTTCTCCTCGGGTATATATAATCATGCATGATGCAGTTGTCTATCATAATCTTGTGACGTGAAAGCCTTATTAATTATGACTGGGAATATAATCATGCATGTTGCCCAATTTAAAATTGGCTTGAAGGACATGCATAAATGCAAAAGTGTGTGCTTTGAAAAATCAAAAATATTTTAACCCTAAATTTTAATTAATTTTAATTTTTTATTATTAAAATTTTGTATAAAGTTGAAAATTTTTGGATCTTCAAAGAGCTTAGATTATTTTTCGTGATTAATCCAAGAAAAATCACAAAACAATAGAAAAGTAAAAGCACCCCCAAAATAAAAATAAAAAGGCCGATGTTGTTGGGTGAGCAACACCTCCCAAGAAATAAGTAAAAGCGATCGGACTCCGCGTATTTATACCAGAAAATATTGTTATACAAGAAAATAAATTCAGAATTAAAGTACGGAACACGAGTTGCTGCTTCTGGTCTTTATCATATGGTTCAACGCGTCATCCGTCTCAGAACCCGTGCTGGTACCTTATTTCTGATCCAGANGTGCTGTTGGGTGAGCAACACCTCCCAAGAAATAAGTAAAAGCGATCGGACTCCGCGTATTAATACCATAAAATATTGTTATACAAGAAAATAAATTCAGAATTAAAGTACGGAACACGAGTTGCTGCTCCTGGTCTTTATCATATGGTTCAACGCGTCATCCGTCTCAGAACCCGTGCTGGTACCTTATTTCTGATCCAGACTCGTTCATACGCCTCTATCAAATACATATAAAAGAGAAAATAATAGACTTGACCTGCAAAAGAGTTAGCAAGAGTCAACGTGCAACACATATGAGCCATGTCTGGCGGGAGGAGCTTATAGCGGCTTTTGTAAGAAAAGAGGTTAGCATATCAATCATGACATTGCTCATCCCTTATTAAACATGTGTGTGTATATTTAGGCATGAAACACTGCTAGAAAAACTGATCTAATACACTATTGCGCATACACAAACACGACAAACATGCAAGTACATAAAAAGAACAATTAGAAAAAGGCATCTGGTTAGGACAACCAAGCCAGCACAGAACAATAGTCAGGTGTCAAAAATACTACATAGCAGACTGTCATAGCCCAGCACATTATCTAATGGAAAATGTCATAATCAACATTTAAGTGCTCAGGGTGAAGTCTTCGGGTATGTTGGACTTTGATGTGATCGTCAATTTCGACCCCGTCCTAAAGATCTAAAGATCTAACAAACGCCATCCTTGATGGATTTTATAAAGCAGTTGACCATGCAAATGACTTAGCTTGTCATTTGCATAATTTTAAAAGATAGAATAGATTTTATAAGTAGAAAAATATTAATAGTTTTTCTATTTTAAACTATGATCTTTGACTTTCGACCTGTAAGATGCAAAATGACACGAGTTAGATCTTTGGGATCATTAGCATAGTTTTACTTGTGTTAATCCTGATGCTTTAATTAACATTGCTCCCCAGGATATACTTAGTGAATAATACTCGTTAAAGCATCACGATCGACACAAGGTCACTCACATGCTGAGTCCAACTTGCTACTAAATCATGCAGACAAATGCAAATGCGAACAAACATAACAGAAGGTTCAACACTGTGATCACTCAAATTGGGTATGAGCAAACATGATGGAAGATCATCAAACAACATGCAAATGATAGAACTTAAGTGCAGATAAGTTGTACGCTCGATGGGTTCATCTCATCGAAACACCCGGGCTGACTATAAGCACGTCAAATTTGTACTTTATTTGATCTTCTAATTAATTATTCTATGCATTCAAATATGATTGAATGACTTGATTTAGGCTTGATTGAACTCAGATTAGACTAATTTCAATACAACTGAGTTCGTCTTATCTAGATAAACAGTTTGACTATAAGCTTCTTGAAATCATAGCTCTGAAGACTTTTTAATTTGAATCAAAATATTTTTAATTAAAAATTAACTCGAGATCCATACCAAATTATGAAATTCTATAACGACGCAACAAGTCTAATCGAGAGGATTCTTAGAAACTAACCCAGGGCATAGATGACTACAATTGGCCCTCCCCAGCTTGGTCTAAATATAACCTAAATAATTTATTGATTCAACACGATTCTGGTGTACTTCCATATCACACACACACACACACACACACACACACACACACACATATATATATATNTATTTATATCATATAAGTGTATATCAACTTGTAGCACATTTTTTTATCAAGGTTAAGGTTAATCTTATATCTTTGATTACTGGAAAATTCTCTCAAAGTCTGAATTGTAAAGCAGTGGCTGACAGTAATTGTTGTTTTTTCTTCAAAAAATTTTTGCTGCTTCATAATTATGTTCTTGCTTTAAAATACTTGCTCTCAGCTTTAAATATCATGTCTGAGTGACATTTGTCACTTGGATAATTCATGCTTTAGAATTTATAGAACTCACCAGATAATGCACCAAAGCAAATTATTTCTCTATATGTTTTCTTTAACTTGGAACTCATTAAGTGTTATCTACATGTTTTGACAACTTTCAGTTAGAATGACAGCATTTTCACATCAAGTATCGTCAAGCTTTGTATTAAATTTTTTTGTATTATAGGAATATAGTTATTCGTATAACATTGTCCATGACCCAATTTGCTAGCGCCTGAAGTCATTAAAAAACTCTAATTATAACACCAGTAGAAAGTGTCCCTAAGACACTTTATTGTATGATTTCAATGTGAGTTGATGAAAGTAGAGGCTTAAAACTAGTGGTGGATATAGCTATGTTGACACGGAAAAAATATTGCATCCGGAGTCCAGATGCAAGCTGTCTCCGGACAATGGACGCGATGCACGAAAGAAGTGGAGGGAAAAAAAAAACCAACCTCCCCGTGCTTCGTGTTCGGTGTTCGTTCACAGCTTGCATCCGGACTCCGGACACAATATTTTCTAGTTGACTCAAGGGATACGAGAAGGCCAATTCTTCGCAATTTGCAATAATTAGAAATGTTAATCGATTAAATGGAACTCAGCAACACTTACATAATGCAAAACAAAAAAAAAAAAAATGTAGTTTTCCATCTGCTGCTCCATTGTCTTTGCCGTATAACTATTAGGAAATGTTGACTAAGAAGCCGTGACATAAGACAATAACATTATCTGTAATGATTACGAGATTACAATTATCACTGAGGCAATGCCTTTATGCGAGATGTCCTTTGCTACCTCACCAATGTCCAGTTGACTTCTCATTGTATTCTCTTTGCTAAAATCATAGATATTATGTACAATGAAAGTATTTCTTGATGATGGTAGGAGATTCATCCAAGTACTGTGTTTCATAATGATTACAGGCATAACACGAAAGATTGGCATCTCTGTAAGATTGTTGAAGAACTGATTCATGTTGGAAAGAGAGAAATGACATCCTGAGATGGTGTTTATGGAGGAAGATGCAAGGAACTTGTTCCAGTATAGGTGATTCGCATAGCTGGGAGGTAATAATATTGAAGCTTTAAAGCATAAAAAGCTTCAGGAAACCTTGATCAGGCAATGTGCATGCTGCAATGACCTTAAGATCTTTAATGGAGTCAACATAAATTGATTTCATCAATAACAATAAAACACTAAGTGGTACTTTATAGAATGATGTGATTGTCATTACAATTGTCATAAAGTATTAAGTTGGCAGCATCATAATGAACCCATGAAGTTCAACAAATATCATTTTGAAATTATCTTATAAGAAAATGATTCATGATCTTTTTCAGGTTGGCACCTATAATAGGGTTGCTTTATAGTTTTTCTGGTGAATGTGGGGTAGTCGAAGGAATGATTATGTTAGATATTATTTGAGAAGGTGATCAATGATATACAACATTAACTAACTTCAACATAGCTGGTGGCCTAAATAATTGCGTCATATTATTTGGCCATTGAATTCTTAATAGCAAATGATAGTATCAACCTACCACTTCTCCATGAAGTTATCTTAAAGAGGGCTCACTCTCACTAAATCTAGGGAATATTATTTGAATGTGGAATGAAACATTTAAGAAGAGATTATGTTAGAGGAATTTCTAGACATAAAACCTGTTAATTGATTATGAAAGCTAGCCTATCAGAAGATGACTAAACTTGTGCCATTAAAAAAACATTTACTTTGACCTTGAGCATAGGGTAAAGTCATGAAGGAATATTAGGAGATCCTAACACAGCTACTTTGGAGATACTGAATGATGTATAAAACCAGTTCAACAATCCTTACTCCAATACGTATAACCCAGGCTGGAAAAAATTGCTTGAATTTTTATTGGAGCAGTGGGGAAGCACTCAATCTAACCCTGCAGGAAATTAGAACCAACAAGGCAGTATTAATGTTCGATAGACCTAACCACCGAGATTTACCTCCTATTCCTTGTTTAAAGAGAAGAAACCATCTTTGGAGGTGATTATATTATAGATGGATAATCAACTCCAAAGGTAAGATGCAACTATAAAGAACATAGAAAATAAAATTAGGCAGTTATTTAATTCATTGAGTAACAAACCCCAAGGGATGCTCCCCAATAACATCAAAGTGAACCCAAGGGATCAGAACGTGGATTAATGTAAAATCATCAGAGTGAGGCCAAAGATGGGGTGGGAAGATATTCATAAGAAGGAGAGTAAACCTGTAGAGAAGAATCCTAAGTCTGAAAGATCGAGTGAAGAACCTACCCCATATTTAAGAAAAATACCCTCACCTCTTAAGATAAGGCTAGAGAGACCACCACCATTTGTTTCCTAGACTTCAGAGAAAATAAATAAACCAACAGTTTGCTTGGTTGCTATAGGGTTTAAGAAGTTCACAATCAACATTGCATATACTAAAACCCTAGAATAGATGCACAGTTATGTGAAATTTGTGAAAGAGATCTTTGACAAGAAGAGAAAATTTAAAGATTTTGGAACTGTTGTTTTGATTGAGGAATTTAGCACAATCCTTCAAAAGAAATTTCCACAAAAAAAACTTAAGGGCCTAGAGAGCTTTACCATTTCTTGTCCCATTGGAAAAAGATTTTTTAAGATAGTTGTTTATGACATAGGAGCCAGTATTAACCTTAAGCCACTGTCCATTTTCAATATACAAGGATTAGGAGGGGTCCAGTCCACCATAGTGACCCTACAGTTAGCTGACTAATCTTTAACCCATCCTAAGATGGTGATATATGGTGTGTTGGTGAAGTTTGATAAGTTTTTCTTCTATGCTAATTTCATTGTCATAGATATTAAAAAAGACAAGGAGACTCCCTTCTTACTTGATAAACCCTTTTTAGTTATTGGAAGAGCAATTATTGATGTTCAAATAGGGGAGCTGATCATGAGAGTTAATGATCATGAGGGGGTCTTTAATGTTTTGAAATTAATAAAAATTTTCTTAAGGATCTAGTGATAACCAACGCCATAAAGTAGATGTGGTGGCATGTGTAATTGATAACAAATTTTTTGAATATCTGGATGTGAATCCAATATTGCAAGTGATGGTTAAGAATTGTAGCAAGAATGCTAAGGAAGAATACACTCTAATTTTATAAACAAACCCTAGAGTTGTGAGGGATAGAGTTGAGCTTGTGGACATGATGCCAAGCCTTTAGTGTCCCATAGAAGAAGCTGTATATTTAGATGTGAAAAGTCTTTCTAAGCACCCCAAGTATTTGTCTAAAAAAAAATCATATGTTTGTCCCCTCATGATTTAGGATGAGTTGAATGAATTACAAGAAGAAAAAGTTGATGAGAGCCTTGGATCAGAATGTATTTTTTAGGATTTATCATCCGAGTTGACCCTTGACATATCCTTTGAAAGATTACTATTGATTTGAGATGGAGAGAGTACAAAAAATTTTGAACATGGTTTGAGGAAGGAACACACGTATTCAGAAAGATTTATTGTTAGAACTGAGATTTGATGATTTATGCAATCCCCCAGAATAATTAAAATTTCAAAAGATTGAACGAAGATAAAAGAAAAAGGCAATTTTATCATGGAGAAACATCTTAGGTTTGATTTAGGTCAAGCTGATGAAATTAAACTAGGCACTACTTGGGAAGTGATTCAAATATGATCCATTGATTCTAGTGTTTTGCGTTGTTTGCTTTGAATTTGTTTTTAATTTACTTTGTGTGTGCTTATGATTTAAAGATTGTCATGTCAGTGTTTGTATAGATAACATACCAAAGTAGGTTGCAATGTACTCTATCGATCGTTTTATTATTTTTGTAAAGTGTCTCCTGTGTTGACTTTACTAGCATTGCAGATGTTAATATGCAAGTTTGCCTTTTATGTTGATGAGACATGATTTATTGTGATTTTAGATTTCCTGTGTTACATGTTGTACTCTTTTTCATATGTGGCATGAATAAGATAGAAAATAAGTTTGGGGGAGGAAGCTATACATGTGTACATGCTTGAAAGTGATTTACATAAATGAGTTGTAAACTTTATCTTCAAGTAGTGACTCGTCATATAATCCCTATTGACTTGATTAGATTGAATAAAAATTTTATAAGTAATGTGAATATTCATTAAAGGGTGTTTTACAATTGATGTTCTAATAATTTAGTCATTCATTTTTATGCTTCCACAATTCCACTTGAAGCCTAATAAATCTTAGAACAATTAAGAATGTGTCATTGAAAATATAAGTAATTAACAAGGGATAATTAAGCATTTAAATTTTCAACTCAGATAATCTCTTTCATATTAAGAAGTAATTAAGAATTATCAATTAGAGGAGACAAGACATTCAAAATTCTTAGAAGATTTGTTTAATCAGGTATAGTAATTCTCACTAGAATTTAAATAAATTTTGAATGGACTTAAAATAAGAAAAAGAAAAAAGAAAAAGAATAATTGTGCAAGGCCCTGATCCAAAAGTAAAAAAAAAGTGGATAGTTTCTTTGTAAAGAAGCTTAAGCTTAGGGTTAAAAATAATAAATTAGTGTCCAAGTCTTTTTCTAATTAATAAAACTTAAGCATTTTCTTAATGCAACTGTTAAATATTATAATACGAAAAAATTTAAGTGATTTTCGGCTTTTTGATTGATGATTAACTAATTTACATATATCCTTAGGTAATGAAAATTTTTCAATCACATTAATTTAGTGCTTGGAGAACTGCTTAAGATCAGAAAGAAGTGAATTTAAGAAAGAGTATGTTATTAGAGATTAAGAATCATTCAACCTTGAAATGATATTTGCACGTCTTTTATTATAAATTAAATACTCTTGCTAAAGAATCATGAAGTCCCACATGAAAGCTACAAAAATTATTTAAATGAATCCAATTTATATATGAGATTATTTGAGGGAAAGTAGTAGATAAGTTTGAGGGAATTGATGCGAATCAAATTTATGATATTTTCCATTATAAATTCCATGCTTTATCTCTTTATGATGATGATTTTGTGTTTTTGAAAGATATTTTTGCTTTGTTTTGCAGGTTACGAGTATTGAACATGCATCAGGAAGCTAAAGTATAAAGTTAGACCAAACAATATAATTAATGTACCTATGCCAACCCATGGCATAATTACATAATTACGTCAGGCAATATGACTAATGAACCGATGAAAGTTCAAATACATAGAGGAGGCAACATAATTATGCAAAATTGTGGCATACTTATGCAAGGTTGTGGTGTAATTATGCTCCCCTATGACATAATTATGTCACCCTGTGGTGTACATACACTAATTTCCATTCACGGATAATTTTTTCAAGGTTTTGGAGGTGGTTCGGGTTGTGTCTATATATGGAGTCTCATGGGATGAATTAGGAGAACTCTTGGCCATTTAGAGTCCCTCTCTTCTCAGGTTTTATGAGTTGTTCGTGTGTCATAGGATTTTTTCTATTAGTTTCCCTTTGGTGAGGATTTCTAGGGATGTTTCTTTGAGAGTTTTAAGAGCTTGTGAGAGAGTTGTTTGTGTGTGCTTGTATGAGAGAGATCGACGAAGATCTCGCATTGTATGGAGAGGATTATTATGTATTGCAAGAAGAGATTAACTCATATTTGAGTTTTTGTACCTTCTTATGTTGTTTCCTTTAATATTTTTAATAATTTTTTTTTTTTTTGTGTTTTCCTTCCTCATTCATAATAGTTGAATCTTCTTCATACTATTATGATATAAGACATGTGATTTTCTCATTGTTTTATCCTTGAATTTTTCTCTAAATATTTTTTTTATGCTTGAATTTTGATACATTGATGTGTTAACCTTTTGGTCTTCATTTACTTCTAATCTAACCAACTAAAAAGTCATAACCACTTGTGATATAGGACTTCTAACTGTGAACTAGGAGAACAAAAAGGTTTACACATATTCACCTAGTGGAATAGACATATTGCCTGTAGGAGAGTGCAACCTAGATAGAGGACTAGAGAATTTCTAGAAAATCATGCATGTATAATCCCTCTTAACTGTAATATGAGTTTCTAATGCTTCTTATGACCTTGATATAAGTTAAGGAGGACTTGCACCTGATTAGCAATAATAACATGGGGAAATCGTAAAAAAATATTAACGAATCACTAGACCAATATCACAAGAGTATGAACTTTTCACCTCTGAGAATCTTCGACAACTTTAGTTCAATTTTGTGATTTCTGCATTAGAAATTTAAAAATTCTTTCAACCTTTACAACCCTGAATAGTTCAAATATGACTTGGCAGTTTAGTAAACTAGAACTTTTTCTGTTAGAAAAATCGATAAATTTTCTCGTGAGATTGATACACGGACTCTAATTATGTATATTACTTGATCAACGTGTATACTTGCATAATTGCTGACTGCCTCGCAGTAATTTTGGGCATCGCTATGAAAGTTAGGTGCCCTAACTATTCAAATGTGATATTTTTTGTATCAATCATCGTAAGCTCGACATACAATCATATTATATTAGAATGAATAGTTAGTTGATGACATAATATACGAGAGTCGTAAGCTCAATCCTACTGGTGTTTTTCTATATTATATTCATTCGTTATAACCCACAATGTATATCAGGTTTCCATTATTAACTCATTTAAAAGACAACTCATCAATCTAACCTCCCATTTAGGATATCATATATTTGTCAATATAAATCATAATAACTTGTCTTCTTGCATACACACAGTTCACAATAATTATATTGTATTTAACAAATTATATCATATTTATAATTTATCTTTTCATATCAAAAGTATATATAAAATTTGAACACAAATCAAAATATTGTGGTTCACATATTTCAACTTATGCTCAAATTACAATCATCAATCTTGTAATAAAATTTATAATAATTCTANTTTATAGGAACAACCCTCAATTGATTTAGTTGATTATCGAGCAAGATATTAAGCCTAGAAAATGGACCGTTCGCGGGTTGACTTTGTTGGGGACGGTGATCGAGCGTCGTTGGATAGCGCGTGTATCATACGGACGGCTTTGATCGCGTCGGATGCGGTGACGGAACATAACCGTGGGATGCATGGCTGCTACTGTGGAGCTTCGGAGCCGCCGTAGGTTGACGTGGTGTCGTGTCACTTAAGTAGATAAGTAAAGATTTTCTTATTTATTTAAATGTCCATAACTTCCAAAAACCAGAACTTTGTGTAGAAAAATCACAAAATTAAAATAAAAATACCCTCTTGCTCAGTGAGTAAAGGAGAACAACGTGGAAATATTTTCATGTCAATTTGATGCATGTTTTAGTTTTAATAAATTAAAAGATGTTTTCCTTATTTTGATTCTCCATTTGCATAGACATTTCCACATTGCTCTATTCTTAGGCATCTCCTCTGATTTTCTAAGGTTAGGGGGAATCTATAACTAGAGATATCTAATTTTCAANTTACTCTCTTGCTCAGTGAGTAAAGGAGAACAACGTGGAAATATTTTCATGTCAAGTTGATGCATGTTTTATTTTTAATAAATTAAAAGGTGTTTTCCTTATTTTGATTCTCCATTTGCATAGACATTTCCACATTGTTCTATTCTTAGGCATCTCCTCTGATTTTCTAAGGTTAGGGGGAATCTATAACTAGAGATATCTAATTTTCAAGTTAGTGGTCCCTATTTTGGTTTAAAAATTATAATAATTAAAATATTTATCAGGAAAATATAAAATTTATTTTGATAGATTCACTGCGGTCAGAGGACTCTAGAAAAAATATAAAGTTGGTTTAACTCATTAAAAATAATCTTAATTATCAACAACCTTAAAAAATGAAATAAAATTAATTTGGAGTAATTATAAATTTAAATGGCATAAAAATTATTCCACATTGTAATTTAATGTTAAAGGAGCTCCCCATAAAAATTTCAAGTCAATTGGAGGTAATTTGANGATTAAAAATAATCTTAATTATCAACAACCCTAAAAAATAAAATTAAATTAATTTAGAGTAATTATAAATTTAAATGGCATAAAAATTATTCCACATTGTAAGTTAATGTTAAAGGAGCTCCCCATAAAAATTTCAAGTCAATTGGAGGTAATTTGACTACTCAAATGGACTAATTAAGTGAAATCACATTTTTCGCATTAAAATAATTCTAATAATTAAAATAAAGTTCAAAAAATTATTAAAATTAGTTTTTGGAGCTCCTTATGATCAGAGGAACCTAAAAAAAAATTGGAATCAAAACAAACACTTCATTTTTAAGCTATTTTTGGGCCTTAAAATAATTAAAAATTAATTAAAAAATCATAAAAATTACAAAATTATAAAAACACACTAAAATGTCACATTTGGCTTCCTAATCACTTGGAACTAATTAAAATATTTTTCATAATTTTCTAAGTCAAAATATTAATTTTAAAAGGCTTAAAAAATGGATTTTCACTAATGTTTCACTAAAATAATTCTAATAATTAAAATATAAGTCACAAAAATATGAATTTTATTTCTTTGGGTTCTCTGGACTCATAGGGATTTAATAAAAATATAGAACTTAATTTTCCATTTAAATATTATTTTATATTTAATTAATACTCAAAATAAACAAATAATTCTATTAATTAAATTAAATCTCTAAAAATCATGAAAATTGGTCCAAGTGGTCCTCTGACATAGGTGAACCTTCAATATTTTTATTAATGGCAGAGGTTTTATTTTAGTTGAGTTATTAAATTTTCATTGAAAATCTCTATTTTTGCATTATAAATAATTATAAAAAATAAATAAATTTAGAAAAGCCACATTTTGTCCTCAAATGTTTTAATTAACCAATGAGTATGATAACATAAAATTTTTAATTCATTTGAGTCTAACTTGATGAATTATAGGGTATTAAGGCCTTAGAGGTAAAAGTGTAATTTTAGAATTTAAGCCNAACATTTTGTCCTCAGATGTTTTAATTAACCAATGAGTACGGTAACATAAAATTTTTAATTCGTTTGAGTCTAACTTGATGAATTATAGGGTATTAAGGCCTTAGAGGTAAAAGTGTAATTTTAGAATTTAAGCCTTAATTAATATTTAGGTCTAACCAAGAGGGTGAATGGGCAATAAGTGACCTTAAATAACATTTTTTGATGATTTAAACATAAAAGGGATACAGTGGTAGAAACCAACCTCACTTTGATTTTATAAAGGATAAATATGTATTTTTTTTTCAAAATTAATGAAATTTGGAAGAACATTTAAGTAAGGAGATATTAAGGTGAGGGGTTTGATTTTNACAATAAGTGACCTTAAATAACATTTTTTGATGATTTAAACATAAAAGCGATACAGTGGTAGAAACCAACCTCACTTTGATTTTATAAAGGATAAATATGTATTTTTTTTCAAAATTAATGAAATTTGGAAGAACATTTAAGTAAGGAGATATTAAGGTGAGGGGTTTGATTTTGGAAGAGCATAACTCACTGATTTTAAACCTTTAACCAATGGTTTTGAGATGATTTATAATTCATGATAAGGATTAGAAAAACCATAAATATTAAAAAATCATTTTTCTTAGTTACAAATCTACCCCTTAAATCTTAAGGGCTTAGTAGTAAACTAAGCTTAATCAAAGTTTTGTCTAATGAGGTTTAGAAAGTAACCTATAATTAATTTAAAACTTTCAAAACACTACAAGCCCACCTTTTAAAATTCAAATTAATTAAACTCCTTAATTAAGTTAATTTGCCTCCAAAATTCTTAAGTGAGAAATCAAGTGATAATTACCCCACTTAAGAGATAATCAAAACATCATAATTTCACTGAGCATAAGGGTATTAACTGGATGAACTATATAGTAAACATAATAAGACCAAAACAAACTCAAGATAATTCTGGGGACTATAAAATGTCTAGGGTATTGTCCGAGACTTCTTCATGATCTTTTGGAAATCTTTAAGGACATCTGGACATAGTTAATGGAACCATCCTTAAAGTTTTGAAACTACTAAGGTATGACATAGGATCTAGTAGATACAACTCAAACTTGTATTTTTTTTTTAATTTCTTTATAAGCATGTTTTAATTCTTGCAAAATTATATATACATGCTTCGCAAGTACTAAAATTTCAGATGAAGGAACTTGAAGACTTATCAGGTACGCTTTTACAGTTTACAATGGTTTCTTTTCTCGTTCTTTCCTACATCATATTTTTATACTTATAAACTTACCTGCTAAACAACGATGTCATTCNATTTTAACTGGATGAACTACATAGTAAACATAATAAGACCAAAACAAACTCAAGATAATTCTGGGGACTATGAAATGTCTAGGGTATTGTCCGAGACTTCTTCATGATCCTTTGGAAATCTTTAAGGACATCTGGACATAGTTAATGGAACCATCCTTAAAGTTTTGAAACTACTAAGGTATGACATAGGATCTGGTAGATACAACTCAAACTTGTATTTTTTTTTTACTTTCTTTATAAGCATGTTTTAATTCCTGCAAAATTATATATACATGCTTCGCAAGTACTAAAATTTCAGATGAAGGAACGAGAAGACTTATCAGGTACGCTTTTATAGTTTACAATGCTTTCTTTTCTCGTTCTTTCCTACATCATATTTTTATACTTATAAACTTACCTGCTAAACAACGATGTCATCCTACTTGAAAACTAAAACTTTTAGGATAGCCACAAAAATGAAATCAAAACCAAAACTAAAATCAACAAAGATAAAATTCACCGTCACAACATTTAAAATATAAGAAAACTCAAAATTTAATCACAAACATCACAAAACAACAATTGTGCAACTAAATTCGAAATATAAAACAACTTAAAATTTAATCACAAACATCACACAAAACCACAACTTCAACTAAATTTAAATATAAAACAGCTCAAAATTTAATCACAAACATCACACAAAACTACAATTGCAACTAAATTAAGACGTCTCTATCTGATGATCGAGAATCCCTCAGAGGAGGTAACCTACGGTTGCTAACGAGGCTTCCCACAGTCTTGATGATCGGGAATCCCTCGGAGGAGGTAACCTACGGTTGCTAACGAGGCTTCCAATGGTTTAAATGAAATCAAAATTTAATCACAAACATCACATAAAACTACAACTTCAACTAAATTAAGATGTCTCTATCGAAATACCTCAGAGGAGGTAACCTACGGTTGCTAACGAGATTTCTCAGAGTTTAAATGAAAATATAGAACTCATTAAGTTGAGTTTAATAAATTCATTTAGACTAAGTGAATCCGATAAAAAATAGTGGTACTAGAACGATGGAACCGTCGGATTCTAACTGGTGTCTCTCTAATCAACTTTAATATGCCCCATAGTATTTAAATAATCATAACCATAGAGACATTTGATTTGACATCATAACTTGACACATTAGAAAACTTAAACTCGCCATGACGAGGAGCTTGAAGCTAGCATTGTGGACAGCGCGACCATCTTCAACAGCAGGAGGATCTACAACAACATATCTTTCCTTAGAATTAAACAACAATCCATAGTATTTTGAGATTGTTTGCTTATGCAACATAAATCCTCAACTCATTTTCAGGGCTTTCTATAGCTCTGTTGTACAATATATGCCCTAACTTGTCTTACGATTCTGAGGTTGTCGTTCGTCGTGACCTAAATCCTCACATCTTCCAGGCTATTTGTGTGATGTTTCACATAAATGTAAGCCCTAATTAATAAAATTTACAAGATGAAACATTTAAATATTTCTCTTTTAAATTGAAGCCAAACCATAAGATAGCTTGGGAAGTCATTGAGGTTCTCCTCAGGATCAGTGACATCCTCTAGTTCTTCCTCATTTGGATTCTACTATAAATGTTCCAAATTTGAGTCATTGCCCTTTCACACCTCTTTGTTTGATCTTGTTGAAAAGACATATTCCTTTTGAACTCCTTGAAGATAATATCCCCTGATTTTTATCGAGAGTTTTCTTAGGTGACTTCGGTTATATATGATGTAATTAGTTATAGGGGCTTGCCCTTATAGAAAGCATTCCCAAACCTAGATTAATTTAAACCTTATTCAATTCTTTATATTAAATAGGGGAACTTATCGGCTTATAATAAAATGTTCTCGCAGACTAAATAGATGTCATATATTTCTTAGTTTATTTGACTGAGCCTCATCCTCAAGTCTTGTGCTTATCTTTTGGGATAGATATAGAGTTTGAGGTATAATGCTTTTTCAAGTAAACAATGAAGAATATGGGGCCAATTTGATTTCATATTTTTTTAAACTTAAATATATATGTAAATTAAAATGTATTTTTGAAGCGGGCGATGGGATTTCAATTCCGGTGACCGACAGCTTCCAATGGGCAACTCCTCAACCAAAATAGTGTCGACATATTTCAAGGTAGCTCATCTAGTATGGCTATTATGCCTCCTTACATCTTGTAGGTCTCATTGCAACATCATAATGTTAACATTACAACTAAAAATTTATCAAAAATCAATCCACATAGATAACCATAAGTAGCCTCCCATGAAGCGCTTAGTTTAAAGTCGCCAGCCCGACGTATCCGATGTTTTACTCTAGTTGACCCAACATCAGGACTTCTTCATATAGAGGCTTGTTTTCACATATTTAAGGTTTCAATTTGGGTCTGTTTACTTTAAATATTCTTATATTTTTTTTGAATTCTTATTATCCACAACACCGTACGGATAGGCTTTATTACTTTAAATGATCCCGACCACCTAGATTTAAGTTTTCTGATAAATAGTTTCAATCTTGTACTATAAAGTAAAATTTCTTATCCAGGCTCAAAATATTTCTTATGATCTTACAATCTTGCCAAATTTTCATATTTTCCTTATACATTTTTTCATTCTCATAAGATTCATTTCTAATCCCTTCGAGCTCATTTAATTGCAATAATTGTATCTCGTCAGCATATTCAGACTATAATTAAATTATTTAATAACCCAATAAGCTTCATGCTCCAGTTCAATTAGCAAGTGAAAAGCCTTTCCAAATATGAGCATATATGGTGACATTTCCTATAGCAGCTTTATAAGAAGTCTTATAGGCTCATAATGCATAATCAAGTCTAGCAGACCAATTTTATTTGTTAGGATTTACAATTTTCTCTAATATTCTTTTAATTTTTCGGTTGAATACTTCTGCTAGACCACTGGTTTGATGATGATATGATGAAGCAATTCATTATTTTCCATATTTCTTANGTATATGGTGACATTTCTTATAGCAGCTTTATAAGAAGTCTTATAGGCTCATAATGCATAATCAAGTCTAGCAGACCAATCTTTTTTGTTAGGATTTACAATTTTCTCTAATATTATTTTAATTTTTTGATTGAATACTTCTGCTAGACCACTGGTTTGATGATGATATGATGAAGCAATTCATTATTTTCCATATTTCTTATTTAATGTTTTAATTCTTAGGTTCTTAAAATGATTTCCCCCATTTGTAATGATAACTCCCGACATTCCAAATCTTGTAAAAATATTTGTCCGAAAAATTTTTGGAATTTTTTACGCATCACAATGGGGTAAAACTACTGCTTCAACCCATTTAGAAACATAATCCGTAATTATTAAAATATATATTTTTTTGAAAGATAGTATAAATGGTCCCATAAAATCCAAATCCCATACATAAAAAATTTCAACTTCCAAAGTAAAATTNTTAAAAATTTTTGGAATGCTTTACGCATCACAATAGGGTAAAACTACTGCTTCAACCCATTTAGAAACATAATCCATAATTATTAAAATATATATTTTTTCGAAAGATAGTATAAATGGTCCCATAAAATCCAAATCCCATACATAAAAAATTTCAACTTCCAAAGTAAAATTTAGGTGCATTTCATTCTTTTCAGAAATATTGCATACTCTTTATCATCTATTACATGTTTTTACATAAGTATTAACATCCTTAAATAATGTAGGCCAATAAAATCAAGCTTATAGAATTTAATTGTGGTTCTATCTATCCCAAAATATCCCCAAAAATCAAATTCATGACATTTTTTAATAATTTCTTTCAAATGGTACACATCTTTGGATAACTTGATCCTTACATTTCTTATATAAATAAGGGTCATCCTAGAAGTAAAATTTTACATCATTAATGAACTTTTTGTTTTTGTGGCTTGTTAATTTGTAGGGTAAAATATTACTAACTATATAGTTAATTATACCAACATATCATGTAATATGTCATTCAGTAATAGCATATAATTGTTCATCACGTAAATTTGTATTTATTTCATCATCAAAATCACCATAATTTTGCCTGTTCAAGCCTTGACAAATGATCAACAATTAGATTATTAGAACCCTTCCTATCCACTACTTCAAAATCAAAANTGGTGCATTTCATTCTTTTCAGAAATATTGCATACTCTTTAACATCTATTACATGTTTTTACATAAGTATTAACATCCTTAAATAATGTAGGCCAATAAAATCAAGCTTACAAAATTTAAATGTGGTTCTATCTATCCCAAAATATCCCCCAAAATCAAATTCATGACATTTTTTAATAATTGCTTTCAAATGGTACACATCTTTGGATAACTTGATCCTTACATTTATTATATAAATAAGGATCATCCCAGAAGTAAAATTTTACATCATTAATGAACTTTTTATTTTTGTGGCTTGTTAATTTGTAGGGTAAAATATTACTAACTATATAGTTAATTAGACCAACATACCATGTAATGTGTCATTCAGTAATAGCATATAATTGTTCATCAGGTAAATTTGTATTTATTTCATCATCAAAATCTCCATAATTTTGCATGTTCAAGCCTTGACAAATGATCAACAATTAGATTATTAGAACCCTTCCTATCCACTACTTCAAAATCAAAATCCTGCATCAGAAAGATCCATCTAATTAATCTTGATTTTGCATTCTTCTTTAACATCAGATATCTTATAGCACAATGATCAGTATGCACGATGCATTTAGCTCCAATTAGATAAGATCTAAATTTATCAAATATGTATATTATTGTCAATAATTCCTTCTCAGTAGTAGTATAATTTATTTGAGCTTCATTAAGAGTTTTTTCAGCATTGTATATAACTTTAAAAATCTTATCATACTTTTGCCCTAACACTATCCCAATAACATAATCACTCGCATCACACATTAACTCAATTGGTTTTTCCTAATCAGGTGAAACAATAATATGTGTAGTGATTAATTTTTTCTTTAATAAATTGAAGGCGTTTAGGCATTTTTCGTTAAAATCAAATATTGTATTTTTTTCCCCATAAGATGACACAGATGCTTTGTAATTTTTGAAAAGTCTTTAATATAACTTTTGTAAAATCCAGTATATCCTAGAAAACTTCTAACTCTTCTTTTCATGGAAGGAGGAGGTAGTTTAATAATAACTTTAATTTTTATTGGATCTACTTCCATATCATTTTTAGAAAGTTTAAGTCCTAAATTAATTCCTCTTGGGACCATAAATTGACATTTTTCTCAATTGTGAACTAAATTTATTTCTTCATAGTGTTTCATAACTCTTGTTAATTATCATAAACATGAATCAAAGGATGTTCCAAAAAACTAAAAAGTCATCCATGAAAACGTAAATTATCTTCTTAATTAGATAGCAAAAAATGGACATCATGCACCTTTGAAAAGTTGTAGGTGCATTACATAAACCAAAATGCATCCTTCTAAAAGAAAAATTCTCATAAGGACTTATAAATGTTGTCTTTTCTTATTCCTCATGATCTATGGGTATTTGGTGGTATCCAGAATATCCATCCGAAAAGAAGAAATATGAGTGTCCAGCTAGTCTATCCAATATTTAGTCCAGAAAAGGTAGAGGAAAGTGATATTTTTTAGTGGCGAGATTAAATTTTCTATAATTAGTACAAATTCACCATCTAGTGACTTATTTTATTATTATTAATTCATTTTATTCATTTACATATACAAACACTCCCTTTTTTAGGAACACAATGAATCAGACTAACCCACACACTATCAGAAACAAAATAAATAATTACAGCATCCAACCAATTTAAAATTACTTTCTTTACAACAACTTTCATAAAAGGGTTCAATCTCCTTTGAGGATGTACCCTAAGCTTATGATTATCCTCCATTAAAATTCTATGCATATAAATTGAAGGGTTGATTCCTTTAATATCTGCTAACGNTTAAAGCTAAGACTTATTTTTGGGATGACCCATTTTTATATAAATAAGGAAAGGATTTGATTATTTGAAGATGTGTACCATTAGAAGAAACTTATGAGATTATCTAAAATGTCATAATTCTGATTTTGGGGGACATTTTGGTGTTGATAAAACATCATACAAAATTCTATAATCTGGATTTTATTGGCCTACAATTTTTAAAGATGATAATGCTTATATCAAAACTTGTGATAGATGTCAAAGACTAGGTAATATTTATAGAAGAAATGAGATGCCCCTCAATTTTATGCTAGAAGTTAAAATATTTGATGTTTAAGGATTAGATTTCATGGAACCATTTTTACCATCTTTCGAAAATTTATATATTAGGTTAGCAGTGGACTATGTATCCAAATGGATAAAAGCTGTTGCTATACCTCAATTTGATGCTCAAAGTATTGCAAAATTTTTGAAAATGAATATATTTTGTAGATTTGGNTTTTTTACCATCTTTCAAAAATTTATATATTCGGTTAGCAGTGGACTATGTATCCAAATGGATAAAAGTTGTTGCTATACCTCAATTTGATGCTCAAAGTATTGCAAAATTTTTGAAAATGAATATATTTTGTAGATTTGGGTTGCCAAGAGTTATCATTACTGATGGGGGAAGTCATTTCAGAAATGTCATAATGGAGAAGTTATTAAAGAAATNCAAAATATAGTTAATAGATTAGTATTTATTGTTTTAAATTTTGAATATTTGATTTGATAATATTTTAGAAATTTAATTTTGATTAAATCTCAACAATTGAAAATAGTGACAGTGATTTCAATTGATTTTTTATGAATTTCCTAGTAAATTTGTCATTTCCAATTTAAACCTTCACTGTAGGATCGATACTTGGGGTTTAAATAGAAAGTCCATTATTACTTGATAATGATACACATACTTGCTTAGAATCTGAATATTAATTTATTATATTTAATTAAATTTTACTCAATCAATCGCAACAAAAAAGTGGGATCATGTTGCAAAATTTTTGAAAATGAATATATTTTGTAGATTTGGGATGCAAAGAGTTATCATTATTGATGGGGGAAGTCATTTCAGAAATTCCATAATGGAGAAATTTTTAAAGAAATATCAAATAAATCATAGGATTGCTACTTTTTATCAACCTCAAACAAGTGGTTTGGCTGAGTTATCCAATCGGTAAATAAAAAGAATTATGGAAAAATCTGTGAATCCAACAAAAATTGATTGGTCAGTCAAACTTGACTATGCTTTGTGGGCTTATAGGACTGCATACAAAACTCCTATAGTAATGTCCCCATATAGGCTCATATTTGGAAAAGCTTGTCACTTACAAGTTAAACTTGAGCATAAGGCACATTGAGTGATTATAGAGTTCAATTAAAATTTGAAGGATGCTAGTGAGATAAGATTATTACAATTAAATGAGCTTGAAGAGATAAGGGATGAATCCTATGAAAGCGCCAAAATTTATAAAGAAAAGATGAAGATGTGGCTTGATCAAAGGATTCTTACTAAAAATTTTCAGTCAGGGCAACAAGTTTTGTTATATAATTCAAGGTTAAGATTATTTCCAAGTAAACTTAAGTTAAGGGGGATGGACCCATTTATTTTGATTAAAGTTTATCCTTATGGAGTTGTGGAAATTAAAGTTCTTAAGTCTGAGAAAATATTTAATGTTAATGGACATAAACTGAAACCTTATTTTATAGAGGATCAACATAAGTTTTTTGATGTAATGATGATAGGACAACCAGAGTAAGCACTGGTTACCTCGGGCTGATGACGTAAAAGCAAGCACTTTGTGGGAGACAACCCATAGTTATCAGTGTGTTTTTATTTTGATTGTTGTTTTATGTGTGATTAAGAAAATGTGGGGTAGTATTTTTGAGACTATTATGTGTTAGTATTGATTTTAAGACGTTTTTAGTGATCTAGACGTGTTAAAATCAGAATTTGGACATTATGTTGACTAGTGCAAAAATGTGCACTAGCGCTCAAGCGCCAAATCCGGCGCTTCAACACGACTATTTAAAAACTTGTACGAACTTAATATTCTATAAGGGAAAACTGCTTAGAAGTTTGCAAAAAACATGTCAAGGCAGTTTCTAAACGTGTCTAGGAGTTTTTTGGAAGGATTTAGGCCTATAAATAGAAGGGTTTAGTGAAGGAATTTCACCAAGATTATTTCTAGCCCTAAAGTTTAAGGGAGAGATAGATTTTAAGATCATGTCTTCATGGGAGATGGATTTGAAGAAGGAGGGGACCATGAAGAAGAAATTCATTACTTAAAGTGCACAAGAGATGTATAACGGTTTCTTAACCGTTAGTATTGAAGGGATATCAAAGAAGATCAACAAAATTGAAAATACCATGTCTGTATTGGAGACTAAGGTATTGGAGATTCATGCACATCTTGAGCATATTGGATGGAAATTGAAAATGCAATTTAGCCACACTAGTTATATAGAGGAAGCAGATGAGGAGATGTTTCTTAAGCAAAAGTGGATTGAAGAAGATTGCATCACAACACCACCATTCGTTTTATCAACTTTATATTCCAGTTGCCCCAGGAGAGACTAATGAAAGACCTGAATTTGTTCCTTCTAATTAAGAATGGAATTAAGTTTTATGTTTGTAGTTATGTTTTTGGGTGTTAAAAGTTGTTGTCTTTGAGTGTTTTAGTGTTTAAGACATGCTTTTAGTGTTTGTGTTTCATAGGTGTTTAATTGTAAAAGATCGTTAAGTGTTTGTATTTAGGAAAATTTTTTCATCTAAGACTATTTGGAATGAGAAATAAGGGTTTAAATGTATTTGTACTTGTTTGTGAATTAATATAAGTTTGTTTGTGTGAAATTTTGTGTTGCTTTTAGCCTCAAAATAAAATAGTTATTAAGGAGAATTTTGAGATAAACAAGAGTTACAGGAAGTTGAAAATAGTCATTTAAGTGCTATGAGACCATTTAGGGGTGGTTTATTTAGACAAATAGTGCATTTTACTTTAATTTGAAATTTAAGAAAACCGTGCACTAGTACCTAAGCACCACATCTCGTGCTTAAGAGCGAGCAAACCCGAGAGGCAAGCACCTAAGCGCCACTTACTCGTGCTTAAGTGTCGGTTCGCGAATGGTTACAAGTGAATATTTGAGCCAGAAATTGCCATTTTTAACGCCACTGTCACCTTCTTCCTCTCAAGTTTGCAATTTTTTTAGGGCTAGTGCACATCTAAAGTGAAGATTTCTTTGTGTAATCAAGTGAAATTTGCTACTTCTATGTAAAAATTTTGGATATTCTCCATGTATATTGAGCACATTTGGAAAAATTAAAAAATTCACTATTCATGGTGAAAAATGAGGAAAAATTTTTGGAAATTGCATGGGAAGTTTTGTTTGTGCTTTTGGAAGTTTAGTTTAGTGATTTAAACTTGATTTTTGAAGTTATTTTTAGAATTTATCAAATTTGTAGAATGGCACCAAGAATGAAGAGGAGCAAAGGCAAAGCCCCTTTCTATTCGAGTAAATTTGTTAGTTCAAAAGCTTAAGATCGGTATAGTGATGAATTGCAATCATGCAAATTGATTCAGGAGAGATGTTTAGAAATCCAAGTGGAGACGTGGAAGATTTGATTGTTCGCCGATGGTGAGAACAATTCTGTTGTTTCTCTGATGTGGCAGTTATATCTGTTGTGAGGGAGTTCTATGCAAATCTCCCTGAAGCTGAAGAAAATCAAGTCATAGATCGAGGAAAGTTGATACATTTTTTGCTAGAGGTAATAAACTTGTTTTACCATTTACCACCAGATACATTATGTTTTTATGCAAATTATAGTCCTACTAAAGCAGAATTAGACGAGATTATTTCTTACTTGAATATTGGGAGAGGACTTTGGAAGATAACTATTGAAAGGAGAGTTAACTTCCCAACTTCAAAGTTATGTGCACCTTCAAAGGCCTGACACTATTCATTTTTGTTTGTCTGCTTCTGACCAATCATCTCAGTGAAGTGACCAGAGAAAAAGCGACGTTGAACTATTCTATTTAAGAGGGAAAGCTCATCAACATTGGAGTTTTGATCTGTCAGACTATCATCAGTTCTGCTACAGTTGTTACAAGTGCAGGTCTCAGATTTGCTTCTTTGATCTTTTCTTTGTGTGAGCAGGCTAGAGTTAAATATGATAGCTGGGAGGAAATGCTATTACCTCTAAAGCCCATCACTAAGGTGAATGTGAGGACTTATTATGAGCATTCAATTTTTGGCTGGAGAGGAGGATTTTCCAGAAGATATGGAATGGAGACATCTGCTGCTTCTACCTCTGTTGCTTCTACATCTAGACCATCTACCTCACGTGCTTCTACATCTCGAGGTGAGTCTACTGTTACCTGAGACGAGTTATTACAGAAGATGATGGATAATATCAATTTTATCGCTGATAAGGTATAAAATTTAGAGCGTTTTGCGGAACATACTAATAAGTATATTAGGAGAAAGAGCGATTATGAAGAGAAATTTCACGCATCTTTGGAGATCCTGATTAGAGGTGACCCAGGAGTGCAATTTTCTCCATATCCTCGATATCTTGATTATGAGCCTACAAAAAAGTGGTATAGCGGTGATTCTGAGGATGAGGAGTAGGATTGAGATATTTTTATGTTTGTTTATGTTGAAGATTATGTGATGTAGTATAGCTACATTTGTTTTGTGTTGATTTATACTATGTACTATGTTATATTTGGGACCTTTTATATTGTTATTGTGATGTTGTGTTTTGTTAGTGGCCCTATTTTAACATTCTAGGGAAGTAACTGTTGATGCGTGTTTAATATAGTTTCAGTTAGATTTGGATTGATCTTGATTCTATGTCTTTTGAAAAGTTTAAGAAGCTAACTAACTTAGAACTTAAATTTAAAATTTTGAAACTGCTACCTTGTATTTTTCTTTTATCATGTTAGTTTGTTTGTTTTTATGTTGGGATCGTGAAATCAATTTAGTGTGTTAGTTTAATTTTAATTTTATACCCACTACTTAGAAGTTTATTGAATTTCTACATGTTAAATTGAAATGAAAATATAGAAAATTTGATCAAAAATTAATTTTACTTCTGTTTTTAGTTTTGTGCTTGTATCATTAGGGTTTAAAAATTCATGTTAGTATGTTATTTTAAATTTTCATTCCTGCTTATATATATCTGATGCTAACTTGTTTAATCTGTTAAAAATTTAAGTTTGGGGGATGAAAAATATTTTCAAAACTGGAATTTTATTTGTTCTCAAATGTGCTAAAAGTGAATTTGATCGGCACTTCATCGAATCTAATAACTACCACTAACGCTTAAATGTGCTACAAGAGAAGTCTGTGGCAGGTTTAAGTAACCAACATGGACGAAAATTATCACGAAAGTATGCATCGCTTGAGGGAATATGTTGAATCTAGACATATTTTGAAGAGAAACCAAGGCACCTTTTGGAAAGTTATAAAAGAAAGAAGAGAGGACTTAGAAAAGAGTCTTGAAAGTATTAGAAAGTTTTGAAAGTTCTCATTTGGGGAGTTAGTTCGGAGAGATTTTCAGGCACCACTTTTACTTTTATTTTGTCCTTTTTGTTATTTTATTTTGAGTAATTGTAAACATAAGAAAATGAAAGGAACTTCAAGAGTTTAGTGGAGGACTTGAGATAAGTTTTTATCTTTTTGTTTTGAGACACTTTTTTGTTTAAATTGAGACTTGTTGTTGGTTTGACAATGATTTCTTCTTCTAAATTAAAGTGTGGTTTGTTTTCTCTATGGATTCTGAATAGTTTTCTTTATATTTCTTCTTAAAAGAATAAGTAATTAAGTTTTGGATGGAAGTTGTGGAAAGTATTGCTCTTTAATGATAGAAAAAGTTGTGATGATTTAAATCCATGCACTTCATTTACTTCTTGATTTGGCCAATCCAGAATTAAATTTTCGTGAGAACATGTAAGAACCGGGATGGTATTGTCTTAGTCAACAATTAGAAAGAATCACATGAGGTTGTATGAATGAGAATGTAGTTCATAAGATTGAGTGCAAATAAATAAGAAAATATTCATTGAAGGGCTTAGAGTTAGAGGACTTTGAAGTGACAGGTTAAAGCCCCCAACTTGGTTTATTGTTTTAAGTTCTGATAGGAGATGTTAGCTATTAGGTGGAGGGAATCGAGGGAACTCTAGAGTGAGAGCTAGTATCTTCCCTGTCTAGCCGGTCTTCAGAACTATTCAAACTTTAAATTAGCCAATGTTCTTTATAACATCTCTAGTAAAGGTAAGGAATATATTATTGCTTCTATTTAGCACAACACAATTTGCATACTTCCACAACAAAATTCTTATACTTTTTACTGATTCATAACAAGAAGAAATATATTTTCATATTTAGTATTTTCTTCTACAAAAACACTAATTATCTTTTTAAATTGTTATTGTTCTATCAAAATATGAAAAATACAAAAAAAAATATTTAAATTTTCATTACTGAAATAATCATCTTTAGTTTATATAATTAAAAATAGAAAGTTTGTTGTTCAATGGTGCATATTGTGTATTCTATCTGTGGGTTCGATATTCAGGTCTTAATAAAAAAGTCCTATATTACTTGATAACAGTATGTATACTTGTGTAGTATCCTAATATATATAAATTAAAAGTTAAATTCTTATTTTTTTTCAGGATCAAGTTTTTGGTTTTGTTGCAAAGTAAGGAAATGTAAGTGAAATATAATCTGAATTTTTGTTGTACTGTGCATATTAGCGTTATCCAGGGATCACTGACTCATCACTAGATGAAGTATTTGCCTTTTGACTGATAAAAGGGGAGAATGGAAAATTAAGAATAAATAGAAAGTTAATTTCATTACTTTCATGATGACTTCTCAATCAAAGGTATGACATTATTTCATCTCTGCAAAATTGCTTCTAACAAATCATCTGAGCAAAGTAATGAAGGAAAGCGCTAAGCTAAACTTCTGCATTCAACAAATGAAAGTAGTAAATGTTGGTGCTTTTATAGTACATAATGCTTGAAGTATAGCAAGGAGTACTATAGCTAGTGGTTAAGGATACCCTGCCCTGATTTGTACTTTATGTGAACAATCAGAAGTAAAGTTTGATAAAAATAAAGAAAAGCTGCAACCAAAGAAACCAATCGGAAACACATAGTCCAAAGATTTGAATTATTCGCTGAATCCAGGAGTGGAGGTAGTGATAGACCCTCAACATCTACTGCAGGGTCATCTACTTCTAGATTTGCTTCACTTGAAAACATTATGGAACAACTTATGATCCAACAAATGGATATTGTAAATTTTCAAAATAAGATTGGAGAGTTAGAAGCAAGGAATGCATATAACAATGAATATCAATAAAGGAGAGTTCAATTTGATATAGTATATCAGGAGGCCATGACTAGATATCTAAGTAGTGATTATAATGTGGAATTTCTAACTTGCCCTAGTTTTACCTCTTATGTGCCAGATCATGAAGAAGAAGAAGAATAAGAAGAAGATAAAGATGATGAGGAAGAGGATGAAGATTGTTTTCTTAAATTAGCACATACAATATACCAGAGCCCAGTTTCATATTCAGAAATCCTCTACAGGTTAATTTTTATGCATTTACTATTTTATTTCACCTACAAAATTTTTATTCTGAACATTTTTAATTACTTAAAAACTTATGTTTGGGGGAAAGAAAAATTTCCTTTCAAAAAAAGTAAACTAAATTTTATTTGTCCTCAATTAACTAAATTTTTAAAAATTAATTCAACATAATCTTGGATATTTAGAGTTTAACTTTAAATGAATATATTTATGTTTGTAAATATTATGGTAAATTTAGGTAAAAATTTTTAATAATTAAGGTCAGTTCTAAAGTTAAAGATGTTTGGTATGAGAGGATACGACTATGTTTTTTTATTTAAAGTAAAGTAAATTGTACTTTTAAAGTATTAAAAATCTTAAAGTTTCATGTAACAAGAAAATAATCAGACATTATGAAAAATCATCAAAACTAATATGAATTTATAAAGTGAAGAAAGGTAAGAAATTCTAACATTAAGGAGAGAATAGTGGAGTCTGAAAAAGAAAAAAAAATAAAAAAGAGAAAAAGAAAGGATTGAAAGATCGTGTATGTATAAAAAAAGGATGTGACATATGCCTAATCAATTGTCTTCACTTGAATCAACTTGAGGAAAAGACTTTATTACATTTTCTAAACTTGTATTTGTGTATTAGCACCCTTAATAGTAAAGTTTTCATGAAGTACTTTTTCATATGTATATTCCAAGTGTCCTTGATATAACAAATTGTTGTTTTTTTTAAATGAATAGAGAATCAGAAATCTTAGATTTGATTACTAAGTATTCTTACACTTATAGTTTTAATCTAAGTTATTAAAGGTTTTTCATAAATCTTACTATTTTATTTATTAAACAAAAGTATAGAAGTTTTTAAGTTAATCTCTATCCTAAGTCATGTTTTTTGTGCAGTAAAAGAGTCACTTGAAGAAAACTAACATTTAAGTTTGGGTAATTTTGATAAACCAAAATAATGTGTTATTTTAAGTATACTCTTATCCTTATTTTTGGTGATATTGCACTTTAAAGAAGTGTATTTTCATGCTTTTGTTGCAGCTAAATCAATTTTAGGCAATTGAATCAAAAGTAGCAAAAGGATAAAATTTGGAGCCAAAATAGAAAATTTTGTAATTCTGGCGCATGAAGCACCACTTTACAGAGAGATGTCACATAAAATGGTAGATATGGCACCTGAAGGGCCATTATACATAGATTTGGTGTGTGAAGCACTAGAATGGGTTGCTAAAGCGCTAGAATCGATGCCTGAAGCACCACAATCAGCACCTAAAGTTCCAGAGCCCAAAACAGCGCAGACTTAAGTAACTTGGCGCCTAAAGTGCCATTGAACTTACTTGTTAAATTAAGGTTGTTCGGGACAAATTTTGAGTGGATTTTGGAGGCTCCAAAGATTTCAAATGCTCCATGGAGTGATTCAATGCATCTAGACACTTTGGAAGGTTCTTTAATAAAATGATATGTCTCTTGAATGAATGGACATGTCGTTTGGGAGTCAAAAGGTGTGTCTTTTCGTGAGAATTTTGGAGAGAGTTTTGAATTCTTTTGGAGAGGAGGCAGCAACAAATTAAAAGGAGAGGTGTCCATAATCGGTTCCTGAAGTGCCAAAATTGGAGGCTGAAGCGCTAGAATCGGAGCCTTAAGCACCAAAATCGACGCGTGAAGTGTCAGAGCCCAAAAAAATGCAGACTTAAGTAACTTGGCGCCTGAAGTGCCAGAAATGACACTTGTTGAATTAAGGCAATTAAGACAAAATTTGAGTGAATTTTGAAGGCTCCAAATGTTTCAAATGCCCCATGGTGTGATTCAATGCATCTAGACACTTTGGAATGTTCTCTAATTAAAGGATATGTCTCTTGAATTAATGGATATGTCATTTGGGATTCAAAAGGAGTCAATTTTTGTGTGAATTTTGGAGCAAATTTTGAATTCTTTTTAAGAGGAGGCAACCACAAATTAGAAGGAGAGGAGTCTAGGACATGAAGTGGTAGCGAGTAGAGAAATTTGGTAGAGAAGAAAGAGAGAGTGTGTGGGACTTGAAGACTTTCCTCTAAGGTTGTAAGAGGAGAGGGAAAGTAAGAGAGTTCTTCTTCATTACATTTTCAAGAGAGAATTGAGAGTGCTTGTAAAGAGGGAAGGTGCTTAGAGAGAATATCTAATTATGAAATCTGTGTTTTGTTGTATTTTTCTCATTAATTCTGAGTAGACTTATTTATCTTTCTCCCTACTTTCACATATGGTTTTGTGAATACTTGATTTTATTTTATATGATTTTAAATGTCAATAATTTTTTTTATGATTTAAACTCTAATCTTCTTTTACTTTTCAATTTATCCAATTGAAATATTAAAAGATGTTGAGAAACATATGATCTTAAAGGGCTATGATTTCTACAACATGATGAGAGTCACATTCAATTTCACGGGTGAGAATGCAATCCATGAGGTTGAGTGCAAATAAATAGAGAAATATATTTTGTTGGATGCAGAATAGTAGATTTTAAGGTGACAAATTAAAATGTTCAATTTGGTCCAGTTGATTTGAAACTAATGCAAGATTATTAGCCCTCAAGTGAGGGAGAAGTGGAAGTTTAAACCCCCAAATTCTCAAGGCATTGTGGTTATTATTTAATGACTTTTTATTTAGTTAAGTTTTTGAGTATTTAATTAATTAAAAATAAAATATAATTCAAATAATTTTAATTTTTATTCCATATTATTCTCCTCTGTTCATTGAGCAAGTGGATAATTTTCTTCTATTTTTATGAATTTTCTAGGCAACGATATGAATTTTCTAAGGTTTTGGAATTAAATAAATCATAAAAACGCAATTTTTCTACTTAGTCGAGTCATCCTTGGTAGTTCCAAATGCATGCATTCTGCCGCTCCATTGGACATCGCCTTTTGAGTCAGTGGTCATGCAACCCACTCTCTATGCTTCATTCATTTGTCTAGCACGATCTGCACCGTCCAACCAATACACGAGCATTCTGACGGTTTTGGGTCATCTTTTCAGTGGCTAGAACCCATGAATTGTTCAACTTAAAACCTTATGATCTCTACCCATGCTCAACTAAATCACTTCGGGTTTGTTCTCACACCTTCATCTACTCAAAACAAACCTATATATATGGTTACTTGCCCATGAAATCAAGTGTATTGCTATGAAATCTAAAAACAAGCTCAGTTTGGAGGGGTCGTTCAATACCTTTGCCTAAGAGGTGTGGCCTTGATCAGGTGCTTTTAGAAGCTTTAGAGGACTCCGACAAACTACCTGAAAATGTTGTTGGGTACTGATGAACTGTCAAAATATGAAATTGATCAAACTGATTTGGGGGCCTTCGTCTTGAGCTATGTTAAGGCAGCTGTAGGATGTGGCTTTCCGGGGGGTCCTTTTTGTTTGGTCAAGGGAAGATGAGGAGCAACTCAATTTAGAGTTTGGTGGGTTATGATGGAGTGGTGAAATGGGTCCTAGTTTCGATTGAGATTTGTGTGTGGAAATTGTCTCTAGACAGTGGCTATGGGTGGCTAGAAGTAGTGGGCTTACAGTTAGGGAACCTTGGAGAAGCTCTAGAGCCAATTTGGTCGAGTCTCCCTAAGGTATTCTACATCAACTCTTCCTGACCGTGGTGGGTGACCTTTTATAGTCATTGTCATGACTACCATCAGGGCATGCCATAGTAGAAAGGGGGTAGCTTAGGTGGAGGGAAGAAAAGCTTTAGTGGCTAATGGAGCTTAGCCAGCTCATATGGGTCCAAATTTTTTGTTTAAACCATCTGAGTCTTCTCAGATTGAGTGTTTTCCAATGACTGTGGTGGCTAATACACAAAAATAATATATTATTTTAAGTACATATTTTATGCTTAATTTTTGTGATATTGCACTTTAAAGAAAGGTATTTTCATGTTTTTTTTGCAGGTTAGGTATTTGGAGCAAAAATGGCAAAAAGGACAAATTTTGGAGCAAAAATAGTGAATTTTGGGATTCTGACGCATGATGTGCCAGATCTGCGCATGATGCGCTGTTTGACAGAGAACTGGCACATTATGTGCCAGATCGACGCATGATTTGCTAGAGATGGCTTTTTACAAATTAAGGCAGTTCGAGACAAATTTTGTGTGAATTTTCAAAGGGACACTTGTTCTACACACTTATTGGAGTAATTTAATGCAACTTGACGATTGGAATGTTCTTCTATGAAGGGATATGTCTCTTGGATCAAATGACTTATCTTTTGAATTCAAAAGAGTTGACTTTTAGAGGGAAATTTGGAATTCTTTTCAAATGAGGCAGCCCAAAAATAAAAAAGAAGACTTCAAGGGAGGTTTAGAGAGGGCGAGAAAGAGAGAGAGAGAGAGAGAGAGAGAGAGAGAGATAAAGTTGGCGTGAGAGGTGAGAGGATATTTTCTTCTTAGGTTGTAGGAGGAGAGGGAAGGTGAGAAATTTCTTCTTCATTACACTTCTAAGAGAGAATTGAGTGGGATTGTAAAGAGAGAAAGACTTGGAGAGAACTTATTGGGATTTTCTTTGGAAGGATTGTGAGATAAGTTGTGTCTTTTATTTCTTTTGTTTTGTAAAATTATTTTTATATATGAAATTCGTGTTTTGTCGTACCCTGCTCATGACTTCTATGTAGTCTTCTTTTTCCTTCTACCTACTTTGAGATATGGTTTTGTGAAGAATTGTTTTTGTTTCTACGATTTTAAATATTAATATTTTTTTTAATGATTTGAACTCTGATCTTCATTTACTTTTTGATCTAGCCAATTGAAATGTTAAAACTTGTTGAGGAACATATGTTCTGAAAAAGGGATATGATTTCTACAACTTAAGGAGAGTCACATTTGATTTCATAGGAGAGTATGTCATCCATGGGATTGGGTGCAAATAAATAGAGAAATATACTTTGTTGGATGCAAAATCAAAGATTTTAAAGTGACAGATTAAAATCCCCAATTTGGTCCAGTTGATTGGAAACTGGTGCGGGATTATTAGCCCTCAAGTGAGGGAGTAGTGGGAGCTCTAGAGTGGCAGCATGTATCCTCCTAGCCTAACCACGGAATTCGAGACCAAACTCTGAATTAGTTAATATTCTTTATAACATTCGAAAGAGGGTAAATAATAAGATTGCTCCTATTTGGCACAAAATATAATATATATATATATATATATATATATATATATATATATATATATATATATATATATATATATATNGTTATGGGCATATTAAAGTTGATTAAAGCGACACCGGTCAAAGATCCCACGGTTCCATCGTCCCGGCACCACTATTTTCTATTGGAATCACTTAGTCCAAATGAATTTACTAAACTCAACTTAATGAGTTCCATAATTTCATTTAGACCGTGGGAAACCTCGTTAGCAACCGTAGGTTACCTCCTCCGAGGGATTCCCGATCTTCCAATAGAGACATAT
>JXCR01143909.1:111973-137394 GCA_002079205.1 Phalaenopsis hybrid cultivar
ACATTGCCTCTGTTTATCTCAATGAAAATACCAGAGGCAAAGAAGAGTTCCCCACACTTCTAATACATGCCAATAAGAAGCCCCTTAATGGAAACATCTATAGTAAATCCATTATTAATGATATGGCAATTGGATAGACTTTCCCAGCTGAAGTGCTGATAGATGATGAGTACAGGCTTGAACTGGTAGCAGTATGTATGGTTGGTATACTGTGTTTGAAGTCTTGAACAACCCATCTGGTGTAATAGATTGAGCAAGATCTTTTACACATTTTGCATACATATTCGTGACTGCAGTTGCAATGTCTGTGTACATTGATGCGCCGCCGTGGACGGATTCGCCGATTTTGAGTGAACGTGCTTAGGTACAGATGGGAAGAACGATCTTGAATACCCAATTCAGTCCAAGGCACTTCCATTATTCTTCATCAAAGGGCAATGCTCCGGAGCTGCTGCAGGCTGGGCCGCATGCACCATAACCCAGGATCTTCAAATTCCAAGAGAGGATGTTTTTCTGGGGCGGGTCGAACAGTCGAACACCTGGCACGAGGCGGTCAAAACCGCAAAATTTAGTACGTGTCGATCAGCGAGTTCATGAGAGTGAGGTTTTGATCTTGGTACCGAGGCTGTGGATGGATTGGCGATCGTGGATGGCTGAGAGCTCTCCGCAAGCTTTGAGAAAGTAAACAATGGGAAGTTGGTTGATTTGAGGGTTGGTTTTATAGAATTGCAGATGGGTGTGTGAAGGGAGGAATTATTGCGTGCGGACACCACATGAATCCTGGCCGTAGATCACGGTGATCTACGGTCAGGATTATTTCCGTTTAAACAAAATTAGGTGGGGCCCACCGAAATACATTGGGACCGTAGATCAGGTGATTTACGGTCCGGATCGGACACCGCACGCAAGCTGTATGAAATAATTTTTCGTGGAGGTTGTTTTGAGAAATAGGATTGGTTTAAAATAATGCCAAACTGTCTGGTGAAGGTCATTATTATCTATGAAATGAATACGTTCGGCCATAGCTGCTTAAAGGTAAAATTCGAAAATTGAAATGGCCAATCAGGTAAATAGGGCAATCTGTTATGATCCGTTTTAAGGGCTGCGTGGAGGATTTACGGGACATTTAAGATTTAATCTAAATTGACCCCATCTGGATACTTAATTTTTTGGATTTACTTATTTTTGATTTCACTCATTCTTGAAGGAAATCCCAGATTTAGTAAATTCGCCGGATTTAACTGATTTAGTCGAACAAAGCCATCAAAGGGAGGTTTAAGATCTAATTTTAGCCTGCAAGGGCCTCAAGTTGCCATTTCTAGCGCTTGGCAAGCCTCACCACAATTCCCTCTGGTAACGTTTCAGGTTACGATACATGGATCCTTCTATTAAGGAGACATCTGAGTTAAATAATAATAACAAAAAAGGATAAATTTATCTTAAATTAGTGAATTAAAAATTTTTTAGAAAGTATTTTTTGGTTGTACATATAAAATATGTCTGCAAGAATCTCAAGAAAGATGAACGGTTTAGGAGGAAGAAATGACTGATCGAACATAGCTGATTGACGATTGTTTCAAGCTAGAGGGGCCTTGTCGGGTGATCGACGAAACGTGTCAGGAGATTCCCATAGAGCAGTGATCAACGCTCAGGACGATCAAGAAAAAGCTTCTTTTCAGATTAAATATCGATTGGGTCTAGGCTTACTAGACGATCGACGAACTATTATCGATTGAATCAGTTCTCTGATCTTATTACATTTGGATAACTTTGTATTTACTAAAAAGTCTTTCTGAAAAGTCAATGATCAGTGAACTAATATATAATGAGATCTATGCCTCTAAATAGGAGGTTCATGTCATGAATAAAAGTCAGACTCTCTTTACTATTCTTAAATGTACTCTCTATATATATCTCTCTCTCCTACAGAATGCTCTAAACCTTGGGCGTGTTACCCGAACATTCCCAGATTCAACATCCTTTAAGGTGCGGCGAGCGTGGAAACATGTCGTCAACAAACAGAGGAGACTCGCAACAACAAGGAGAATCAAGTCAGAAGAATGTGGTGGAAGCAACATGCACTAGGGAGTACATGGAAGAATTCGTTCAACAAGGCCTGCAAGATTTGAGAACTCAGATCACCAACCAAATGTCGGGACAATTTCCGGAGCTGCTCAGAACTGTGGCTGCCTTAGGAGCAATCTCAATCCCAGAAGGAGAACTGGCTCAACGAGGAGCGCTAAATCCCCCGCAAAGAGTACCACTAGTAAATAATGGTGGAAGAACACTCCACCTATAGGAGAAGCCTGACGACGGGTTGTACCAATATAGTGCCGGATCAGCCCATGTTGAGGAGAGGAACCGACCATCGCGGATCAAAGCATGGAGGCAGCCGAAGAATGCCTTCTCCCTACAAATCTCAGGAGCTGAACCCCCAAAGAAGTTCAAGATGTCTGTCTTAGAATCATATAATGGACGGTCTTATCCTAACAACCATCTTGCGTCGTTTGAATTGTAGATATGCCTGTTCAAAATTTATGATGCTCTAAAGTGTAACCTTTTCTTCACAACATTGAGATCAACAACACTAAGGTGGTTCGATGGGTTCCCCATGGGGGTAATCAATTGTTTTGCGACGTTCATGAGACTCTTTCTATCACAGTTGGTCAGTGTTGTGAGGCCTAAGAAGAGAGCTTAATCTTATTGCAACTGATGCAGGGAGATAACGAGAGCTTGCGATCATTTATTGCACGTATCTAGAGCGAAACACTTGATGTCAAAGATCTAAAACCCTATATGGTCCAACCTGCATTAACACAAGCAGTGAAGTTGGAAAGATTTTGTTTCGACCTCGAACTCACCGAACCACAGAGCTTGGCCGAACAGTTGGAGATGAACAACAAGTACATCGTCGCCTTTGAAAATGCCCAAGAACCTGCCGAGCAAAGATACCATAAACGACCATTGCAAGATAACGAAAAACAACTCTATAAAGCACACGACCAACAGTACTCCCACGCTACGAGAACCGCAATGGTAACAACCCCATCCATCATCACGAAGATCAAGGAGGCATGTAGAGGCCCCACACCACCGATACGTTGAACCACCACCAATACCATGATTTTTGTGTAGCTCCTTTCTTTCAAAAGTTCTCGATGTAATGAAGGAATTTATTTTTTACATACATAGTATCCAACAGGTCTGGGCTTAAAATTTCAAAATCTCTCTAACAATATTTTATTCGCTTATTTTTTATACTCGTGGAACTGATGCTGTCGTGCTCCGGGAACTAATATTGTCACACTTGAGGAAATGACACTGTGAAAAGAGACTTATGGGATGTATCGACACCCTACTATGTTAAGCTCCATGAGGGATGCACAACTGATTTTCCTGCGCCCACATTACAAAGATTAGCACTTGACAATGACAAGCGTTGCGTGGGGTCCACAAACGATCGTCCTGCTCACACACTATAAAGTTAGCACCCGACAGTGACAAGCTCCGCGAGATGTGCGCAAACGATCGTCATGCGCCCAAATTATAGAGTTAGCATCCGCAAGCGACAAGCTCCCGAGGGATGTTTGACGATCATTAGAGGCCTATGGGACGTATCGAAATTCAACAACGACAAGCTCCGCGATGAGTGCACAAAAAATCATTTTGCGCCCATGTTATAAAGTTAGTAGCTGATAGCGACATGCTCTGCGAGCGGTGTCTAACGATCGTCAGAGGCCTATATGATATTTCGACACCCGACAACAACAAGCTCCGCGAGGGGTGTGTGAATGATCGTCCTATGCCCGAATTATAATGCTAACACCCGCCAATGATAAGCTCCGCTAGGGGTGTGTAAATGATCGTCCTGTGCTCAAACTATAACATTTACACCTGACAACGACTAATTCCGCAAGAGGTGTGTGGATGTTGCCTATAAAAAGTAGGTCAGAGCATTTCTAATGCACATAGAGGCATACCCTCGCCTTGCTAACTAATAATGACATGAAGAAATTACTCGTAAACTAGAACAGTCATTGAATACAAGAAAAGAAAACGCAAAGAACTAAACCCTCTGTTTTCAAAAAAACTCATTGCACAATAAATTATGTTTATAGTAAATAAATTACAAAATTTTCATACAAGCGCGTGTAAACCTAAAAAAAAAAAATGTGAAGCTAAGAAGAGATCACTCGTCAGCTTTGTACATTCGAGGATTCCCCAACACCCTCCTCGATTTCTTCAGCTTGCTTGGCGTCGTCTAATTTCCCATCTGTGATTTCTGTTCTCCATCCTTTGAATATGAAAAAAATGTGCCAAACTCCTTCATGTCCCGCTATTTGGGATCGACCAGTCCATGTTTCTCAAACCTCTCTATAATAAGAGATGTGCCAACCACAATCTGGCTGAAGAGACCCTCAACATGCTCATTCCGAGTGATAATAAATAAAACCTTCTTTTTCAACTTTTAGTGCTCTTTAAAAATGGTCTCATGTTCCTGAACCTCCAACTTCCTCCGCTCCACAGATAGTTTCAACACTTTCCTCGACAATAGTGGCTGTTTGCCTTAATTTTTCTATCTGCAAGGCATCCCTCTCAATTTTCCCTTGAGCCCGATCCAAAAGTATCCTAAAAAAATGTGAAGCCTCCCATGCAAGAAAATGATACCGATTGATCGCATGATACATTCTCGCCTGTATATCGTTCTCATGTACGCAACGAAGGTAGGCGACAAAAAAGTCTCCATCAAAGTCGATGGGTAGTCCCCATTTAGGGGTAAAAGAATTTTACTAAGTCTCTCTATCAAGAAGAGCGTAGTTGCCTCTCGTCCAAACTCCAACTCCTCGGTCATGAGAAAAGGACCGTTCAGGATGGATTCCTTGCCTTTCCTTCCGAGAGTATCCTCCTCCACACCCACAGCGACCCTCCTTTCTTCCTCCGACCTACTCCATATGGGAGGAGCATGGGGCCTGACCACTTTAGATTTGCGCTAACCGAATGCTACCACTTTAGTAAGGCTTAATAAAGAGGTTGATTAAACTAATGATTAAATATTAATTAATTAATCTTTAATATGTAACCAAACCATTAATTAAATATTAATAATGGTATTAAAAATGTTAAATAATTTAACATTAATTCCATTTAAAACTTTGAAAAATCCTAATAATCAAACCATAATACCGAAAATGTAATTGTAATAATACAATAATAATGAAAATTAAATATTTTGAATAATCTTTTCATCTTTTGGAATAAAAATATTAATTAATTAATTAATTAGACTTTTAAATATGCATAACTTTAGTATATATGGAAAGTTAGGAATTTGTAGAAATTATACGAATTTTTAATGATTTAATTAAATTATTTCACTAAGAAATGTTCAAAAAAGTAAAATTTATTTAAATAATTTCAAAATTTCGTCATAAGCTACACTGGTGGTCTCACACTATTGGGCAAAATCACATTAAAATTAGAACTAATTTATTGCAAATGTCAATTGATATCTTTAAAAACAATGAAACTAATTAATAAAATCCAATAAATTAATTATTAAATATTAACCCTAAACCCTAAACACGCAAACATCACTACAATTATTACAATAAACTAAAAAAAAAAAAAATTTTAACCAAATGATCCTTAAGCAAGAAATAAAATATTAAACTAAAATATTTTAATAATTAATTTTTTTTTTAATTTAAACTTCAGAAATTAAATTAAACCTTATGACATTCATAACTTGCCCGTATAAAATCTAATTAATTTGAATTTTAATAGGAAGGTTGGGATGTTATTTCAAACCTACTAGAAATTTTCATGAATTTTTTTAGTTACTTTAAATTTTAATTAACAAACACATTTTTTAAAAAATAAAATAATAAAAATTCAAAAAAATATATTATTTTTAGAGATTAAAATTTTAATTTCTTATAACTTCATGGAGTGATTTTATGATAGTATAAGGCCTTTTGGTTGTAATTTTGATTTTTCTACTTAAATAAGATATATACATAATTTAAAATTAAGTGAAATTTAAGGTTAATTAATACACCCAAAGCTTAGGCGTGGGCCTTGAGAGTCTTACTGGACATGGGAGGGAGTATCATAGCAATCAAATTAAAATAATCAACCAGCTTAATTGAATACTAATCTCACCTAAAATCTTAAGCAAACATAAACTAATTATAATATAAACTAATCAAACTATACAAATTCAAATAAAACCTAAAATATTTAAAACATCAAATTCCAAACTCTAAATTACAATCCAACTTACTGAACTAAATTAAAACTCACTAAAAAACACTCAAGTTGGGTACTTATCTTAATAGGGTCAGAGAAGTATGAAAAACAAAGCATACTAGTCATAGAACTCTTTATAATTTGAAGAAAATCTTAAAAAAAAAGGATAATTTAAAATAGATTTCTAAAATATTAATCATTTAAACTAGTGCCACCCATTGATAAAAGTTAAACCTAAAACTCTAAAATTTAAATTTAAATATAGTGATTAGATTATCCTCTCCTGATTAGGCATAAATACATTAGATGGATTGCAAAGTCACCAATTCTAGACTTAGGTTAGAGTGATTGATTTTGTGATTATGATTTTGTTTGCTTTGCTCTGATGTGTTGTCTTACCATCTAGAGTGGATTTATTTCATGATTAACACTATTTTTTTAAAGATGGTTGTACTAATTATAAGATAAAAAGGCAAAAAAAAATAAAATAAAACTAAACTATAAGATTATTTTGAAGTTACTTTCCCTATGCCCCCTGTTGACCTCACTTTTGTGAGGATTTCTCCACTCGTCATGGGAACTTAGCACTTAACTTACGGTCTCCTGGTAACCTTCTTGAATGACCAAAGAAGGAATTCACCCACATGGGTAATCATATCAAGGATATGCTCACCTAGGGCTTCATGAGATCAAGCCTAAATCCTTAACCCCCGGTTGAGATTGTTTAGGGTTTGGCATGATGGAGGTCCAAGTTGACTCTTTGTGAGCAAAGGATGCCCTGGGGTGCCCATGAAACTTAAAACTCTAGGAATACCCTATGGAACCTACAAATCCCACGACACCAAAATTTCTTAAGGGAAGGAGCATCTACCCAAATTGATTCTTGGCTCCACCCAACCTCAATTACTCTGAAATTGACATGAATTACACCAACCCGATCCATAAATATTGAGAACAACAAGGATGAGTAAAGCTCAATTGAGCCCAAGTCGACTTGGGTTAATTACAAGACAATTAGACCCATCACATCAAAATATAGCTTGGCTCAGGGTGGTCTAGGCCCGCGACCACTTNCTTAGGCGTGGGCCTGAGAGTCTTACTGGACATCAGAGGGAGTATCATAGCAATCACATTAAAATAATCAATCAGCTTAATTGAATGCCAGCCTCACCTAAAATCTTAAGCAAACATAAACCAATTCTAATATAAACTAATCAAACCATTCAAATTCAAATAAAACCTAAAATATTTAAACCATCAAATTCCAAACTCTAAATTATAATCCAACTTACTGAACTAAATTAAAACTCACCAAAAAACATTCAAGTTGGGTACTTATCTTATTAGGGTCAGAGAAGTATGAATAATGGGATCTCCCATTTCAAACAAAGCATACTAGTCATAGAACTCTTTATAATTTGAAGAAAATCTTAAAAAAAAGGATAATTTAAAATAGATTTCTAAAATATTAATCATTTAAACTAGTGCCACCCATTGATGAAAGTTAACCTAAAACTTTAAAATTTAAATTTAAATTTAGTGATTAGATTATCCTTTCCTCATTAGGCATAAATACATTAGATGGATTGCAAAGTCACCAATTCTAGACTTAAGTTAGAGTGATTGATTTTGTGATTATGATTTTGTTCGCTTTGTTCTGATGTGTTGTCTTACCATGTAGAGTGGATTTATTTCATGATTAACACTATTTTTTTTGTAGATGGTTGTACTAATTATAAGAAAAAAAAGGCAAAAACTAAAATAAAACTAAACTATAAGATTATTTTGAAGTTACTTTCTCTATGCCCCCTGTTGACCTCACTTTTGTGAGGATTTCTCCACTCCTCATGGGAACTTAGCACTTAACCTTACAGTCTCCTGGTAACCTTCTTGAATGACCAAAGAAGGAATTCACCCACATGGGACATCATATCAAGGATATGCTCACCTAGGGCTTCATTAGATCAAGCCTAAATCCTTAACCCCCGGTTGAGATTGTTTAGGGTTTGGCATGATGGAGGCCCAACTGAATCTTTGTGAGCAAAGGATGCCCTGGGTTGCCCATGAAACTTAAAACTCTAGAAAACCCTATGGAACCTACAAATCCCACGACACCAAAATTTCCTAAGGGAAGGAGCATCTACCCAAATTGATTCTTGGCTCCACCTAAGGCCTTCCCAACCTCAATTACTCTGAAATTGGCATGAAGTACACCAACCCAATCCAGAAATATTGAGAACAACAAGGATGACTAAAGCTCATTTGAGCCCAAGTCGACTTGGGTCAATTACAAGACAATTAGACCCATCACATCAAAATATAGCTTGGCTCAGGGTGGTCTAGGCCCGAGATCACTTAAGAGTCAAATTTGCCTTAGGGAAGTGGACTTTATAATTAACCTAGGGTGTATAGCAGTACCCAGCCACACCGACATTTTTTATTATTTATTTGTGCTTGACTTGTATTNCGACCACTTAAGAATCAAATTTGTCTTAGGGAAGTGGACTTTATATTTAACCTAGGGTGTATAGCAGTACCCAGCCACACCGACATTTTTTATTATTTATTTGTGCTTGACTTGTATTATTTAATTTGATTTATACTTTAAAAATGCATGCTTTCTCTAGGTTTATTTATGTGGACTTTATGCATAGGATTAGCTTGAATTTTTCTTGTTAGTTTGTTAAGGTAAAATAAATATTTAACCTAACCTAAAAACTTTAATTAATTTTTTTAGAAATCAAATAAAAATAAAAATCACATTTTTTAGGACAAAAAAATTATCTAAAATTAATTAGAAACTAATATGTGAGACTGAACTAATCTTCAAACACTTTCTCATTGCACAGAGAAAAGGGTTCTGACTAATATAGATCATGCCATTATAAAATAATAAGTTTTAAAATGCAAAATTTTACAATAGTATGGTGCATTCATATATGAGTCACTTGATGACAATAGGGTGTCACTCTTAACATGCATATGGCTAGAAATATATTTTTAAAAGTGTACTTGGTTATAGCTGACTGGTTTTTTCATGTAGCTTATAAGTCTAAGAGACTTAGGCTAGAGTTTCTTCATAAAAAGGAGTGAAGTAAAACCTCAGGGAGACATCCGCCATTGACCATTGTTATTGTTTTCATCATCTCTGTCGCCACTCGTCACTAGCCACTAGTTGCCCTCGATTGCCCACTTGTCACCGGCATTCAACCATTACCGCCATTGCAAGTTTGCCACTACCACCTCTTGTTGTTTGTAAAAGAGCCTTACATTTATTCATTTTACTTCAAATCCAACAAAAAGATCATCATTTGCTTACATTACTTTTCAGTTGCAAATTATTAAAATATAATCTATGAAATGTCACATGCTCTGGACTTGAATTGAATGTATAACAAATTAAAAAGTTAAGTCTGAAATAAATATTACAAGGAATTACAGTAAAGCAAGTTTAAGAAATCAACCATACGGCTGGGATGCGACCAAAAAAACACCTATTTCTGAGAAAGATTGTTTAGCAGACTGTTCTTAGAAAAGAACANAAACCTAAAAACTTTAATTAAATTTTTTTTAAAATCAAATAAAAATAAAATTCACATTTTTTAGGACAAAAAAATTATCTAAAATTAATTAGAAACTAATAGGTGAGACTGAACTAATCTTCAAACACTTTCTCATTGCACAGAGAAAAGAGATCTGACTAATAAACATCATGCCATTATAAAATAATAAGTTTTAGAATGCAAAATCTTACAATAGTATGGTGCATTTATATATGAGTCACTTGATGACAATAGGGTGTCACTCTTAACGTGCATATGGCTAGAAATATATTTTTAAAAGTGTACTTGGTTATAGTTGACTTGCTTTTTCAAGTAGCTTATAAGTCTAAGAGATTTAGGCTAGAGTTTCTTCATAAAAGGGAGTGAAGTAAAACCTCAGGGAGACATCAGCCATTGACCATTGTTATTGTTGTGATTATTGACTATCACCTTATTTCGCCACTCGTCACTAGCCACTAGCTGCCCTCCATTGCCCACTTGTCATCGGCATTCAACCATTACGGCCATTGCAAGTTTGCCACTACCACTTCTTGTTGTTTGTAAAAGAGCCTTACATTTATCATGCATTTGCTTACAATACTTTTCAGTTACAAAACATTAAAATATAATCTATGAAATGTCACATGCTCTGGACATGAATTGAATGTATAACAAATTAAAAAGTTAAGTCTGAAATAAATATTATAAGGAATTACAGTACAGCAAGTTTAAGAAATCAACCATAGGGCTGGGATGCGACCAAAAAAACACCTATTTCTGAGAAAGATTGTTTAGCAGACTGTTCTTAGAAAAGAACATTAACAATGCTCAAATCAGAAAGACCTTACTAGAGCTGTGGAAAAATAAATTCTAATTGCCAATCGAATGCACCTAGCCTTAGCTCAGGTTGGGAGGGAAAATGTGTCAAATTAAGCTTAATTTAATGGCATAATCAAATTAGAGCTTGAGCTCGAGTCAAGCTCATATGATATGCATGAGATCAACTCGGTAGAAGAATATTGAGCTTGAACTCGACTTGTGATGACAAAGACCCTAAAAGTTCGGAAGCTGGAGCTTTCTGTAAATGACATTGAAGGTGAAGGATAAAACATAAAGTTTTCGCTAGGATCTTGTTGGCATAGGCATTGATAGCATTAGTGGGGAAGTCATGATAGGAGTTCATTGGAGAAGATATCGATGGACCCAACAAGAAAAATATTGTGAGAGCTTGCTAGACGACCAATCAATAGGATCGATAATGAACTCGCAACGAAATCTTGCTAGAGAAGATATCGACGAGACAAATGACATTTGCAGAAGAAAACAATATACGTGAAGTAGAGACAAAATGAGAATTTGTTAAGTTCGATCTTAACACCGAATCTCATCTAACTCAAATATGAACTTATTTAAACCAAGGGTTATGATCCGAACTCGATCTTAAGCGCAAAACTCAAGAAGTTGGACCAGCAAGTTGGCTAATGTGTCGAGTTCAAGCCGATTTATGAGTTAGCTTGGCTCACTCATGCCCGCCAACTTAAATTCAACATCTAGATAGTCCAACCAAAACTTATGAATCAATAGCCAAATAATTAATGGCACAAAGTGAAAATATTTCCGAAGTGGCTATTAATGGTGCACTAACACTTAGCAGAACTCAAGAAATTATAGTATTCTTTTAAATTATTCAAACGATTCATAACATATTGTCCTGTATTATATATAGAACCAAATGTCAAATCACAGCTACACAACTGTTCGTGCTATTTGCCTGGCGTGCACTGTATGCTTATTTATGTCTCCTGATTCAACCATAATGTAGATGGATTATTTTCTTAACATTTTGTACTGGAAACGTGGAGATCTTATTTGTCCTTGGCGAACAACATTAGAAAGAAAATATGTAACATATATATTAGTTTAAAAAAACAAAAAAAAACTACTTTAAAATTATACTCACGAATTTCATTAATTTGATATATTCAACTATGTTCATCACTAATTCTCTCTCCAAACAAAGATAATCTTAATATTTAACATTTGTCATAAAATATTAGCATCTGATTATAAAGTTTATTGTATTATACATCTTTTTACTATTAGGAAGGCGAGAGATTTCGAACACGGTCGTTGTGGTGGAGACCCGATCGAGCAGGCAACTATGGGGCTATAATGTTGATTGCATTTATCGCCATCTTTGATATATGAGATGCTGGCTAGATAATAATATCCACTCACTACAATTTCTTCTACGTGAGAGGATCAATAGTATTTTTTTCTTACATGAGAAAATAGTTGAACTTGTGAGTGAGATAGGGATCTTGTTATCCATTATGAACATTTAGGCGGCAACACATTGAAAAGTCAACAATCTAGTAAAAGAACTTTAGTATATTTGTAGGGGAATAGAGAGAAAAGCGCACAAGCATTTGTAGAAGATATGATATCAAAATTTATAATGATTCGGTTAATTGTCCTACATACAATTTGGAGAAAGGAGATAAATGTTCTTGTGCTAGTTCTTGCACAATTGTAATGCTTAAGATTGGAAAAAAAACAGGTAAAGATAATATAGAAAGAGGACCATTTTTCTAGCTAGTAGGACATTATAGAATAAACTACAATAAAGGTGTTTCAAAAAGGAGCTAGAGAGATGTTACTCTGCGGAGTTTTGGGATTGTGGATAGGAGGGGCTACATTTCCGAACCCCGTAAAAAAAGTTCTTAAATAGCTCTTCAGTGTTGTACCCACAACGATACACTGGTAGCGCCGCAATGCCACTTTAGCAGCACCAAGGCGCTGTCCTTGCAGTGCTACCCCGAGAAGAAAATTTGTATTGAAACATGAGAGCATTGTGATGCACACTAAGGGAAAATTGTGTCCTTATGTCTTAGGCCTATCCTTGATCTTGTATCATGGAATTGTAAATCCCAGTTTTTTAAGAAAATGATCAATTTGAAACCTAAAATTAATTCTTAATCTATATTATAAAGTCTAATTATGGAATAGTTTGGAGTAATATCGAGTTTCTTAGTATTCGGTTCCCCTTAGGCTTTCTCCTACGACTATATATAAAAATTTCTCTAAACTTGAGCTTCCAATTGAACTGCCAAATAATCATTTCTTGTAATTCTAAACTTCGAATATGTATAGAAAGAAGAGAGTCATTGTTTTAATCTAGAGTATTCTTAGAGGATGACCTCCCCGAGGATCTAATTATCTATATAGATTTTCCTCAGTATGTAACTTATGCTCAAAAATAAAATAAATGCCCCACCCAAAAAGAGCAAGAGAGAAATCTTATTTGGCAATGTGTACCACATGTCTAGAAGTGACTGTTTTTGTAGTTAGACCTATCATTGGGTGGTATCCCAACTTCTGAGTTAATATACTATTTTTGATGTCAAATCTGATCATAAAAATGATAAATTTTAACTTTTACAAATATATATTGCACTTTGTGTGATTCTCATAAACAATTTTATGACCCGAGTCACATAATGCTTAATTAATTCAATTTTTGATTGCAAATTTTTGTTTATTTATGTTTGAGAGTTGATGATTATCATCATGAATATAATATGGATGTACTAATTGGTAGTAAATAAGAATTATTCGCTTTCAAAAACCAAAGAAAAAAAAGAACTTTAATTTTAAAAATAAAATGTTTTATTCCTACACAAAGTCATCTTTCTGGCTCTTTCAACACTTTGATGCTTAAATATCTATATTCANATCATCTGTGGGAAGAAATCCATGGAGTAATCTCCAAGAGAAAAATGACATTGAATGGGATAGGAATTTATTCCACACACATTTACTCCAATTGACTATTTAATAGATTCCCCATTACATTCTTTCCGGAGTTAACTGTGTTGACTTTTTCATAACAGAAATGTGGGAGATATAGGATGGAAGAGCTGTCAAGACACTTTTTAGAAGAGTAACTCTACCCCCATTCGAAAGGAATGAATTTGCCCAGCAGTTTAGTTTGTCCTGAATTTTGGTGATACAGTCATCAAATTGAACTTGTCATGTTTTCCCCTTCACAAGCAAAGTACCTAGGTATTTTAATGGTAGAGAGCTGGTCTTGAAGCCACTAAGGTTAGTGGTCCAATGCTTAAATTCAGGTTTAACTTTTTTGCAAAACACCAAAAGACATTTCTTAGTATGGAAATGCATACCAGAACATTGCTGAAACTTCTCCAGGCATTGAAGAACCAATTTAACAGCTGGTTTGGTTGCTTTGGCAAAGATAATAACATCATCAGCAAATGCTAAATGATTCACAGCAATGTTAGATCTATGACTGTAGAGTGTATGAGGGGATGAAACCATGAGCTGATTCAACATTTTAGAGAAGTAATCAAAAGCAATGATGAAGATAGTTGGAGACAGTGGGTCATCTTGCTTGATTCCTCTAGATGAGGTGAATAAACCATGAGATTTTCCATTAATAAACACAGATTGTGAGTTGTTTCTTAGCCATCTATGTATCAGCAAGATAAATTGTTCCATGGAGATCCTGATTTTGTGGTTGCTAACTGGCTCTTTCTCTTCTTCTAGTGGCTTCCCTTTCTTTTGGGTTTTTTACTTGGTGTGTTTTGCTGGTTTTGTGATTACCGAGAAAACTTTATTTGAATTGGTTATTGTTCTATTGATTTTGTTTGGCTATGGCTGAGCTTAATAATATGGATTTATCTATCAATGTCCAATGGGCTAAGGCCACGTTTGCTGATGTGGTGGGTAATAGAGCTACTACAGTTAAGGATTTTGATGACCTTGTTTTCCCCCAGAGCTACCATGAGGCGGCTGACCCATTAATAAAACCTCTGAGTAGGAAAAATGGGAAGGTGGCTATCATTTATAATGATTCAGAGATTCAGAACCTGACTGAGGTTTGCAAATTTTCTCTCATTGGTAAGTTTCAGATGGGACACCCAAAAATGGAAGCCATTAGAAAATTCTTTTATGGCATTAAACTCAAAGGTGCTTGGAGGGTGGGTCTCATTGATGGCAGGCACATCCTTATTAAACTGTCAAGAGAAGATGATTATGCTAGAGTTTTCTCCAAACAGATTTTACAGATTGATGGTATTACTATGAAGATCTTGAAATGGTCCACTGAGTTTGACCCGAGCAAGGAGCTGCCTGTAGTTCCTATTTGGTTCAAACTTCCTGGGTTAAAGCTTCACTTCTTTAATCATAAAGTTCTGTTCAATATTGGTCAAGCTCTGGGGAAACCTTTGAAGTTGGATGTCCCTACTTACAATCTTTCTAAGCCTTCAGTAGCCAGAATATTAGTAGAAAGGGATATCACCCTTGCTGTTGTGGAGGAAATTTTGTTGGGGACAGAGCATAATGGCTATTGGCAAAGGATAGTTGCTGAACATGAGCCATATTACTGTTTCCATTGCAGCATGTTTGGGCACACTGATAACAAATGTTACAAAAGCCATCCCCATCTCAGAAGAACTGTTGGGGGGACTTCTAAGGAGGCTGTTCATTTATCTATTGAGGTTGGGCTTTTGAGAAAAGAGGATTATGATAATCCAATGAATCAGGTGATAACCAAGGGCAGTGAGGATGATGGACATCAGGGCAACATCCCTACCCAAGTTGAGATTGATGACCAGCTGGACTAGCAGGATGTAAATGCCAAGACTAATGATATTTCAGAAGTTGATCCCTCTGGTTGCAACCAGAAAATCAATGAAGTACTAAACACTGATTGAAATACTTTTGAGGGGGATACTATTCAGGAATCAGGGGCTGAGATTGCCCTGGAGGAACAACAGATTGACACAACCTTAATTAAGGGGTTTCAGACAGCCTTGGAGGATGAATGGCTGGTCCAGAAAGCTAAGAAAAAGAAAAAGGGTTTCCAAGTTTTAAATACTGAAAAGGGGGGACATTACATTCTTAGGGATAGAAAATCTCATAAAGAAGCTCTAGAGGATATGGCTAAAGCCAGAAGGAGGGGAAAATCAGTATCTATTGAATGATGAACTTTCTCTGTTGGAATGTTAGGGGATTGGCACATCCTAAATCCCTTAACAGACTGATGGCCCTGAATAGGATGTATAAATTTTGGTTGATGGCTATTCTGGAACCTATGGTCTCTAAAAATTCCCAGAGAATTATAAATAAATTCCCTGGTTTTCTTCATGTCTCTAATTTGAATNTGAAAGATTTGGATAGTATAAATGTAAAATGTAAAAAAAATTAGGTTTTAGATATGTAAATACATAGGAATTGGGTGGTATGTGTGCCGCTTTATTTTATTTTATTTTTTTTAGGAAGATTTACATACATAGCCCTTAATTGCTATGTATTTACATATCAAAATACATAGCAAACACCTAAATTTAAATTTATTTACATATATGCAATCTTATTTATTTATGGAAAAGTTGTATTTCACTTTTTTAAAATTTAAATATTGGCATTTATAGCTGATGTGAAAGATTTGGGTGTTATAAATGTAAAAAGTTAAAATTTAGGTTTTAGATAATTAGGTGGCCAAATTGCACGGGATGGGTGCGAAATTGTCTTTCTGGAGAATTTCTATAGATTTGTTCAGGTTTAGGGTTTAGAGTTTATATGTAAATTTCTGAGTTTATGCTAATTGAATTTTAAAAGGTTATTTTGTGTATAATATGTTAAAAGATATAAAATTTGTATATAAATAATATTTTCATATAAAAAAATTCGATTTTTGACAATGGTTTACTATGTTCTTAATGTTTGAACTGTGTAAAATACACTTTTTCATGAAAAAATGCATTCTATATATGTTTGAGTAGCAAATTTAAATAGCAGAAAATTTTCATAAAATGCGCGTTATGGTAATTTTAAATTGTGTTATGCAAAAACTTTTTTTGGGAACAAATATTACGTCTGGACTCCTAGCGTAGAAATTCATCCGGAGTCCAATGAAATAAAGTTATTTGGAGGTAATGGAAAAAAAAATATATTTTTTTTTTGTTTTAGCACAGGGGAATATTCTGCTTGTGTTATTCATGTATTATTGTGATAATATTCATATATTATTGTGTTCTGATAATATTCTCGATGTTATAATAACACAATAACACATCAATATCATCACAATAATACCTGAATAACACGAAATAACACGAGAGAAATATTCTCCTGATTTACCGGGCTTGATCACAAGAAAACAAGTTTTTTTTCATATCAGCTCCACGTGAAGGTGATTTTTTGGACTCTAGACGTTCCGGTCGTAATAATTTTTCAATTTATGGTGTTAATATATTAAATTGTTTAATAAATATTAATAAACAAAGAAAACCAATCACAAAAATCCCTTGGCTCTTGAAGTCCGACTACTCAATATGCTAAGAAGCCGAATTTATGCCGCCTGCCACTCCTTAAACCGAAGAAATCCGCTGAGTCGCGAGTATTAAGCGTTCTTATTGCCATTTTGGTGAGGTTATTATGGTAATCTCTCCTACCAAACGCCAACGGCTCCGGCGATGGGGTACGTTGCTTCATAAAAAAGTAAAATAATTATAAAAATGGAGGGACCGATTGGAGAAGACGACATAAAATTGCTTGAGAATCTGATTAAAGAAAGTAATTAGCATCTGTTTACAGGACATGAACACTGGAGAGTGGCGACTTCCAATGCAGAGCAGTATGATGCCGGCGGTGGCTTAACCGCAGCTCCACTGGCTACTGTGAAACAGCATCTTCCGAACTATTACAATTCGCTTCTTCGCCGTTCGAGCTCGNCGGACATGAGCACTGGAGAGTGGCGACTTCCAATGCAGAGCAGTATGATGCCGGCGGTGGCTTAATTGCAGCTCCACTGGCTACTGTGAAACAGCATCTTCCGAACTATTACAATTCGCTTCTTCGCCGTTTGAGCTCGGAGGTAATCCGTTTGTGTTTTTAGTTGTGGAGGTGTTTGATTTTTGAGGACGATCGATCTGCACGGGGTGTTTTTATCTAGCCTTACAAGTGAAGCTAGGGTTTTTAGTGGCGTTTTTGAGGAGGGGCGTGAGATTTTTCTCTTTTATTTTAGCTTTTATGGCCTGTTTCTAGATTTAATGGCATTAATCAGGTAAGGGATTAGTGAGTTCTTATTGGAGCAGGGTGGTGGTTCTGCAGGAATTAATGCGGTGTTTTTTATAAAAAAATTGCTTAATTGATGTCTTTTTGTGGTTTTGACAGTGTTGCTTTGTCGGTTATGATTTTTTGTTTTTTATTTTATAAGTTTTGAACAAGTCAATTTTCATCTCTTTTGTTCCCCGGTAGAGAAGTTGGAGAGGGGGCGGGTCCAGATGCGGAGCTGGGCATTCATTGCAGCAACCATGCTCTTAATAGGTTGGTGATGGAGTGCGGCGGGATTTTTAGGGGAGCTGGTGCGGTTTGGAATTGAAGAGTTAGTGAATAGAGCATGGTGCTCAGATACGGGAAGCATACTTGCTCCTATTCTTTATCATAGCAACTTGGTGCTATTGTTGTGTTGCTGTTTTCCTTTTTGCCGTATAACATTGACATTATCATCGCCTCTTAAGTTGCAGATCTTTTTTCATCCTTTTGTTTGTTTTGTCAACAGTTCCCTTCAGTTCTTTCAATAGAACATTGCAAAGCATGCTTGACTGGGGAGATTATTAATCTGAGGGAACCAAAAAACCAAGCTGACGTTATGGCTTAGTATTTGAGCAATTCTAAGTCTGTCAATTATAATTGTTATTCGTCTGCACAANGGGGGAGCTGGTGCGGTTTGGAATTGAAGAGTGGAGTGAAAAGAGCATGGTGCTCAGATACGGGAAGCATACTTGCTCCTATTCTTTATCATAGCAACTTGGTGCTATTGTTGTGTTGCTGTTTTCCTTTTTGCCGTATAACATTGACATTATCATCGCCTCTTAAGTTGCAGATCTTTTTTCATCCTTTTGTTTGTTTTGTCAACAGTTCCCTTCAGTTCTTCCAATAGAACATTGCAAAGCATGCTTGACTGGGGAAATTATTAATCTGAGGGAACCAAAAAACCAAGCTGACGTTATGGCTTAGTATTTGAGCACTTCTAAGTCTGTCAATTATAATTGTTATTCGTCTGCACAAATTTTGATATAATTTTGGCCTTCTTCTCTTAGAGTTTGTTTTGGTTTTGAAATATTGCTGGTCAAACTACTCGAAAAATTGAATTGCTTTTTGTCAGTCTCTTGGATGTATCAAATATCATATGCATGAGTTGCTCCATGCTTGTGTGGATGGGGGATATATCAGCTAGCAATAAGTTGATTTATAAATGGCTGTTGTTACCAAGTCTTTTGAGATGGAATACATAGTTATTTATCTTGAGATGTCAAAGTCAGGTCACACTATGCGATGAACAATGACGTTGATATTCAAATGTTATGAGCATCCTATAGACTATATGTGATACCAATGCTATGCTAATGTTATGATTATTTCACAATCCATGATTTTGATGTCAATATGTTGACAATTGGTATATTCTCTATACAGTTTATGCTTATGATGTCATTGTTTTTCAATGTTATTATTGTGTTATTGCTACAAGTATGATTCCAGTGCTATTACTATGAATATGATTCCAATACTATTGCTATTTATATAATTTTAATGCTATGGCTATGCTATAGCCATAAATGCGATTTCACATGTTATGCTAATTGCTATGGTTATGACATGAAATGTTATGCTAGATTATACGCAAAACACCTTGCGAAGTGCTTATGATTATGACCTTCCTATGATACAACTCTTGTTATGATCATGAAATGCCAATTTATATGTTTGTGCATGAGAAATACAATACTCGTCACCGAAGTATGTTATAGTTTGATTCCTTATTGATTTTTCTAAGCTTAAATTATGAAAGCAATGTCAAATTACTCTTTATATTAATCTCTAAGTCTTCATATTTAGATGTTCATTGCTAGTATGAATATTGCTTCTTCACCAACCTTCTATATGGCTATTTAGAGTTCAGTTTTACCCGCTGTTGATACTGTATTTAGAAGATTCAACATAATGCTTGAAGGCTTATAGTGCTAAGAAAGGAATGGATAAGTTGAGTACATCCTTAAGCTATGATTACTTGTGTTTCAAATTAGAAGCTTTAATTACAAATTTAATGGATGTAAAACCTATGATGCATGCGAGTAACTGTGAGATTGTCCATATTGTGATTGTTTTATTGTTATGTTGCCAAAATATATTTTGAGCAATGTATGTAGGGCATGGCTTGGGCTATCCCATCACCACCATCACTTGTTCTTACCTTGTTTTGTCCTCAAGTCTCCGGGTTAGCCTAGATAAATGCAAATAGAAAATCATTGAAGGCTCGATCAATAAAGTTATTTTACTTGATGAAGAGAAGACTCTAGAAGTTAGTAGGAAGCAGTGTAGGAACACAAGATCTAATCAATAAAGCCTCAAGAAGCAAGTCATTCAAGCTGATACGTTAATTACTTAGAGAGGTATACAGTAACAAAGAGTTGCCATGGAAATCCGATAAAAAGGACCACAAATTTCACTGGAAGGATCAAGTAACCTTATATGGGAGGAAAAGTTACAAGTCACTACATGATGAACCATTTAATTGAAGAGCTGTTGGAAATGGGAGCCAGATGGAAAATCACTATTTGGGAACCAAAATAATTTTCTTTCAATTTGCAAGAATTCTGAGTCAATATTCAAAATCAACTTGTTAAATTTTTATTTGAGTTATGAGTTGATATCATGATATGTCAACTCAAGCCTTATATGACTCACTGGAACTGTTATTCCAGTTTATTCAAATACACACACACACACACACTCAGATTCATATCTTTATGTCCAATTAGTTGTCACCAGGTGACTTAGTGGTTAAGTTCTAATTCACTTGCATAATTTAGAGGTTGATACTCTCCTCCTATAGATGTACATGTTTTGAGGTTCTTGATTAAAACATGGTTCTAGTCAAATTGTCCACATTTTGAGTTAACTATAATTGGTACTTTTCAAGTCATTCTGGCTTGATTAGAAACAATTTTTCATTTTTGTGCTGAGTTCATATAGATCGGACTCGTTCATTTTGAGCTCTATTTTAATTTATCTTTCTCAAATTTTGTCTGATGCCCTCCCTGTTAGAGAGTATTTGAAGTGTGCGCTGTGAGTTTTTGTAGACTTCCTTGTCGAACCTCTTGATAATTCATGGAGAACTCCTAAATCTAACTGTGCTTGTCTGCCTTTGCACATTAATTTTATCAAGTTGCTTTCTTATGAGTCACCGGATGATAAGCGGCATTATGAGGCATTATGAAACAAAATCTAGGTTTCTATATATGCCATTCAACTTTTTTGATGAGATTCATATTCCATGACCTCTGCTATAGCCGATGCAATATTTTTACTCTATTTTACTATGATGTACAATTGTAGACTTCTCGCTATATACATTATCTTGCTATTCTAAAAGATTAAATACAACATATTATGGCAATTGTTTCTTTTATTTATCATCTTGTGTGCAGATTTGTATGTGTTCGTCAACTCTTATTTGATTTGCTCAAGCTAGACATCTCTGCTGACGCACATGTAATTTAACAGCTCCTGGACTTCCAGTTGGCGGTGGATATGCCACTTCCTCTTGTTAAATTATTTTGTTGAAGTTAGTGATCAAGCACTCAAGCAATTCAAGCTACTCAGCTACATATACAAATGCTTATTATAGAATTTTTTGATCAGGTTTTATGATATACTATTGTAAGTAGGCAGAGATTTAGAAGTTTCAACAGATATGATTGCTGTAGCGAAGCAGCTTGTTGCTTTAATGTATTGAAGTTGGATGACAGTTCCCTGTTTGGATCCTGATCTAATTTCTTTATTGTTGTTAAGCTAAATATCTCAATGGATCTGGATATTCTATCTGAGAGTGAAAACGCTTTCGTCGCTGGACCAAGACCTAAGATTGAAATTTCAGATCGCTCCAATAGAAAAAAGGCAGAAGAGAGGGTTGTATATGCAGAAGAAAGAGATAAAAAATGGAGACACTCGAGCTCCTATGGCTTAACTGATAACGATTCTAATGGATCTTCTATGTATTATCCTGCTAATTCTGATCAGAAAAGCTTGCCTTCCAGGTCAATTGGAATGGATGTAAAAGATAGTGAGGTACTAAAGCGGGGCTCTACGTACCAAAGCTCAGAAGAAGTCAGAAGAATGCAAGTGGTTAAAGATAGGCGGACTGTGAAGCAAGACCGTCGTGACGAGGCTTTCCTGTCCTTTAAAGTTATCAAATCCCCACCACGGGGTTCATCAAGAGAATTTGTTTATTTTCCTCAACCAACTAAGGATGCTTTGGTGTCTTTACACTTAGATCCAGATTCTCCATCTCTTGGTAACAATAAGCTATTTCCAACAGAAAATACGGAGTTTCTAGACTTATCATTCCGTGATTTTTTAGAGGACCGTTCAAAGATCAGCATTTCATGCTCAAATACAAATGCAGATCCAGCAGGCAGCAGTCCTGCTGATAAACTTTTGGAGAAGTGCTTGCAGAGTCAAGAGATTAGTAGCCTTGCTGGAAAGGAAGCTCCAGAGTTTGTACAGAAATTGCAGGTAAAGGAAACAAAATCAGGTGCACTTCAGTTGTGTAGTGCTGGAGTTGATGCTAGTATTATCTATGAAAGAGAGTATATAAGCATTCTGCCTAAATCCTTTTCAGCAAAGGCAGGAACTCCAGACAGGCGTTATTATTCAGCAAGAGAGATGTTAAAATCCACCCCAAAGACTCGTTTTAGCCCATTTAAGAAGATGTTGGATCCCATTTTGAAGTCTAATGCCTGGCGCAACCCCTCACTCCTGGAACCAGAAACCAGCAGTAGCACAGCCTTCGATGCTCCAAGCTTAAGCAGACATAAATTCTTCCCCAAGTCCCTATTGAATGATTTCTCGAGGGCAACTCAGAAGATTGAAAATGACAGGTTACCAAATGGAAGTGCCAAGGTGATCAAGACAGCTAATTCCCCGGTTCACTTGCATGCTCTTCTGAGATGGGAATGTAACCATGGTGCCTCATTTTATGAATTTTCAGTTAAAGATCCTGAAGATGTCCTACGTGCAAAAACATGGAAAACTGAAAATGCTTTTAATTGGGTGTATACTTTCCATTGCCTTAAAAAGAAAAGTAATAGTCAGAATAATAAAACAAAAGAAAGCCATGATCAGCTATCTCTAATGATTGGTCAGATGCAGGTTTCTTGTTACTTGTGCCCAGAGATCACTAATGCTGGATCTTTCGATAACTCTGCAATTACAGAGTTTATTTTGTATGACATAGCTCACGCAAGAAAGAATAATGCGGTTGAGAGATCCCATTTTCCTTCAAATTCCAATCAAACTGCTCTTTTTACTGTTGCAGACAGTTTGTGCGCAGAGAGTTCTTTAGAGTCAAGTAGCTTGATTAAGGCTGAAGATTTCCAATCTCCAGTTGGCTGTAATTCCTCTAACTTTGAGTCAGAACTTTCAACTGCTTTTCCATGGGCAACAACCGAGTTACAGCCAAACCTTGAAATTGCTGCCATTGTTATTCAGATTCCTTTTAGTAAGAAAGACGCCTTGAAAAATTTTCAGGCGGGAGATAAGTACAAGTGTTCTGAAGCAGATCTGAGAGTTAGTGATGACAATTGCCCTAGTCCTGTATATATGAAGGTTGTTGCACCAACTGGGAGACATGGGCTCCCTAACAGCGAGGAAGTTGGGCCTTCATCATTACTTGATAGATGGAGATTTGGTGGAGGCTGTGATTGTGGTGGTTGGGACATGGGCTGCCCAATTCTTGTGTTTGAAACTGTCAGCAATGATAACGTGGCTTCAATAACTGGAACTCAAGGGTCAATTCTTCTTTTTGTTAAGGTATGGCACATATCAAGCAAAACCTACTTCCTTAGCTGTCTAATTCATATTTTGTTGATTTTCTTAACATCAAAATTTTCATTTTTCTTGTATCTAATGACATGTGGTTTGTTGGTGATTTATACATCTGTCTCACTATATTGATGGAGCCTTTTGGATTTTCGCCATATTTGTGTTTTACGTACATGAAAGGATGCTGATAAGCATCTATCAGGAAGAAAATCAATTTAATTTATAGAAAATTGAAATGATAATGGAGAGAAAAAAACATACAATACTCTGTTGTTATAACAGTTTACATCCAATTTCTACTCAACATAATCTCCTTGCTATCATAGTAATACTGCTGGTTGATAAAAAATACGATTTGATGCATATTTATCGGAATTTTCTTATCCTTATTTGTTTCTCTTGTGAAGGGATCTGCCATATTTGTGTTTACATAGATGAAAGAATGCTTATAAACNCTGGATTTTTGCCATATTTGTGTTTTACATATATGAAAGGATGCTGATAAGCATCTATCAGGAAGAAAATCAATTTAATTTATAGAAAATTGAAATGATAATGGNGCTTATAAACACCTTGTCGGCACTATTTTTGGTGTGGGGTTTGCCCGTAAGAAGCTGTCGGTCATCGGAATTGAAATCCCNGCCAATTTCTACTCAACATAATCTCCTTGCTATCATAGTAATACTGCCGGTTGATCAAAAATACGATTTGATGCATATTTATCAGAATTTTCTTATCCTTATTTGTTTCTCTTGTGAAAGGATCTGCCATATTTGTGTTTACATAGATGAAAGAATGCTTATAAACACCTATCAGAAAAAGTCATTTTAATTTCTAAATATTTGAAATTATACTGGAGAATAAAAACAGACTAAGTTGTTATGATGGTTTACGTAGCGGTTTCCACTCAACATGTTAATCTTCTTTTACCATCATGGTAGTAGTGTCGGTTAATAAAAAATATGCTCTGACGTATGTTCGTCAGAATTTTTTGATCCATATTTGTTTCNAATTTGAAATTATGCTGGAGAGCAAAAACAGACTAAGTTGTTATGATGGTTTACGTAGCGGTTTCCACTCAACATGTTAATCTTCTTTTACCATCATAGTAGTAGTGTCGGTTAATAAAAAATATGCTCTGATGTATGTTTGTCAGAATTTTTTGATCCATATTTTTTTCTCTTAAGAAGGGATCAACCAGACTTTCACATTACTCTTTTGTGCTGAAACATCTTATTAGGATCATTGACTTGAGGGGGGGACCAAATTGAACACGAGAAAATTCTAGTATTAAAATGAACATGTAAAGAACTTAGGGATCATTTTATTCATTTATTCTTATAATTTATGTCATACATATGATNTTGTGCTGAAACATCTTATTTGGATCATTGACTTGAGGGGGGGACCAAATTGAACACGAGAAAATTCTAGTATAAAATGAACATGTAAAGAACTTAGGGATCATTTTATTCATTTATTCTTATAATTTATGTCATACATATGATAGTCTATTGTATATGTAACAGCAGTAGTGCACAAAATCCTGTAATATCTGCAGACAGCTTAAATATTTGTATTGCCTTCTTGACAGGGTAAAAAGGAGAAAGTTCCTGCTCTCTCCATCACAGCTAATGGGAAAGGATATTATGCTGTTGATTTCCATGCTCAATTATCATCACTGCAGGCATTCTCGATTTGCATTGCAATTCTGCA
>JXCR01143909.1:138324-171207 GCA_002079205.1 Phalaenopsis hybrid cultivar
GGATTTGAGAGGGGAAAATGAATTGCAATGAACTAAGGGTCTCTTAGGGAAGCTCTCTGAGGAGTTTGGAAGGCCTTGGTGAAAATTTTTTACCACACCACTATTCATGGCCGTGGGGGTGGATTTTATAGAAATTGGCTAAGGGAAGGCTTAGCTGGCCAATTGAGGGGTTAGCCCCACTGCTTAGGTGTCAAGCAGAGGATTCCTCAGCTCAATTTGGGCTGAGGTGGCCTCTTGGCATAAGTTTGGGTATTAGCCATGTAGGGGCTCACGGTTTTGGGCTTTAGCTTGGGTTAAAGTGGCTAACCAAGGGTAGGATCAAGGTTAAAGCTTATGATGCTCAGTAAAAATGGCACCATAGGGTATGAACATGTGGTATGGCAAATACCTTGATTTAACCCCCTCCTTATCTCTTTAAAAATTTTTTTAAAAAAATTTACCCATGAGATAANCTGAGGTGGCCTCTTGGCATAAGTTTGGGTATTAGCCATGTAGGGGCTCACGGTTTTGGGCTTTAGCTTGGGTTAAAGTGGCTAACCAAGGGTAGGATCAAGGTTAAAGCTTATGATGCTCAGTAAAAATGGCACCATAGGGTATGAACATGTGGTATGGCAAATACCTTGATTTAACCCCCTCCTTATCTCTTTAAAAATTTTTTTAAAAAAATTTACCCATGAGATAAATATCAAGCTTAACCATGGGTGAATGGCTGACTTTAAACTCAACCCTAGAGTCTAGGATGAGTTATGGTAAGACTCATTTGACCATACCAAACTCAATTGGTTTGGATTTGACCATAAGTCCAAGAAGGTGCATATGACCAAATCTTGTGTTTGGACTGTAAGACATGTCAATTGGCCCAATTAAATATGGCATTTGGTGTAAGAGACCATGAGGAACAAGTTTGGATTTGGCCATAAGTCCAAGAAGGTGCATATGACCAAATCTTGTTTTTGGACTAGGTTAGACACCAATTGACCCAATTAAATATGACATTTTGTGTAAGAGACCATGAGGAATAACTTTCATGAAGGGTGAAAGTCATTTTGAGGTCAATTAGTTAATCAATTTGGTGGATTTTTTATTTTTGACCCATTTTAAGCATGTTGGGCTAAGTTTGATCAAACTTGGGCTAGCCATGGGCTAAGCTCAAATTGATTGTTGTGGTTAGTGAAGAACATCATTAAACTTGAGCTAGCCATGGGCTAAGCTCAAATTGATTGTTGTGGTTGGTGAAGAACATCATAACAAATTGGGCTAGCTTTGGGCTAAGCTCAAATTAATTATTTTATTTGGTGTAAAACATCATTAAAACAATTTGGTGGATTTTTGATTTTTGACCCATTTTAAGCATATTGGGCTAAGTTTGGGTCAAATTTGGGCTAGCCATGGGTTAAGCTCAAATTGATTGTTGTGGTTGGTGAAGAACATCATTATTAAAGGGCTAGTCATGGGCTAAGTCCAAATTGATTGTTATGTTTGGTGTAAAACATCATAATGAACAAGGCTAGCCATGGGCTAAGCTCAAATCGATTGTTGTGGTTGGTGAAGAACATCATTATGAACAATGGATTTTTTATTTTTGACCCATTTTAAGCATGTTGGGCTAAGTTTGGGTCAAACTTGGGCTAGGATTTTTGATTTTTGACCCATTTTAAGCATATTGGGCTAAGTTTGGGTCAAACTTGAGCTATTTTGGTATAAGCTCAAATTAATTGTTTTATTTGGTGTAACACATCATTATGAACAACTTTCATGAAGGGGCTCAAATTGATTGTTGGGGTTGGTGAAGAACATCATTATGAACAACTTTCATGGGCTAAGCTCAAATTGATTATTGTGGTTGGTGAAGAACATCATAATGAACAATTTTCATGAAAGGCTAAGCTCAAATTAATTGTTTTGGTTGGTGCAAAACATCATAATGAACAATTTTCATGAAGAATTTTTGACCTATTTTAAGCATGTTGGGCTAAGTTTGGGTCAAACTTGGGCTAGCCATGGGCGATTTTAGACCCATTTTAAGCATGTTGGGCTAAGTTTGGGTCAAACTTGGGCTAGCCATGGGCTAAACTCAAATTGATTGTTTTATTTGGTGTAAAACATCATTGTGAACAACTTTCATGAAGGATGAAAGTTGTTTTGAAGGACCCATTTTAAGCATGTTGGGCTAAGTTTGGGTCAAACTTGGGCTAGCCATGGGCTAAGTCGATTGTTTTGGTTGGTATAAAACATCATTATGAACAACTTTCATGAAGGATGAAAGTTATTTTGAAGTTGTTGTGGTTGGTGAAGAACATCATTATGAACAACTTTCATGAAGGATGAAAGTTGTTTTAACTATTGTGTTTGGTGTAAAACATCATGATGAACAACTTTCATAAAGGATGAAAATTGTTTTGAAGTATGGTTGGTGAATAAAATCATTATGAACAATTTTCATGAAAGATGAAAGTTGTTTTGAAGTTTGGGGTTGGTGAAGAACATCATTATGAACAACTTTCATGAAGAATGAAAGTTATTTTGAAGTTGTTGTTTGGTGAAGAACATCATTATGAACAACTTTCATGAAGAATGAAAGTTATTTTGAAGTTGATGATGAAAGTTGTTTTGAAATTGATTTGGTGCGTTTGGTGTAAAACATCATAATGAACAACTTTCATGAAGGAGGAAAGTTGTTTTGAAGTTGAACTTGGTGTAAAAAATCATAATGAACAATTTTCATGAAGGATGAAAATTGTTTTGAAGTTGATTTTTGGTGTAAAACATCATGATAAACAACTTTCATGAATGATGAAAATTGTTTTGAAGTTGATTTGGTGGTCAATTTGGATGGATTTTGATGGGTTTTGGTTTATTTTGAAGTTGACTTGATGGTCAATTTGAATGGGTTTTGATGGGTTTTGGTTTTAGACCTAAAGGGCTAAATTTAGGTCAAACTTGAGCTAGCTTTGGGCTAAGTCCAAATTGATTGTTGGGTTTGGCGTAAAATGTCATGATGAACAATTTTCATGAAGGATGAAAATTGTTTTGAAGTTGATTTAGTGGATTTTGATGNGAACCAACTAAGGATGCTTTGGTGTCTTTACCCTTAGATCCAGATTCTCTATCTCTTGGTAACAATAAGTTATTTCCAACAGAAAATATGGAGTTTCTAGACTTATCATTCCGTGATTTTTTAGAGGACCGTTCAAAGATCAGCATTTCATGCTCAAATGCAAATGCAGATCCAGCAGGCAGCAGTCCTGCCAATAAACTTTTGGAGAAGCGCTTGCAGAGTAAAGAGATTAGTAGCCTTGCTGGAAAGGAAGCTCCAGAGTTTGTACAGAAATTGCGGGTAAAGGAAACAAAATCAGGTGCACTTCAGTTGTGTAGTGCTGGAGTTGATGCTAGTATTATCTATGAAAGAGAGTATATAAGCATTCTGCCTAAATCCTTTTCAGCAAAGGCAGGAACTCCAGACAGGCGTTATTATTCAGCAAGAGAGATGTTAAAATCCACCCCAAAGACTCGTTTTAGCCCATTTAAGAAGATGTTGGATCCCATTTTGAAATCTAATGCCTGGCGCAACCCCTCACCCCTGGAACCAGAAACCAGCAGTAGCACAGCCTTCGATGCTCCAAGCTTAAGTAGACATAAATTCTTCCCGAAGTCCCTATTGAATGATTTCTCGAGGGCAACTCAGAAGATTGAAAATGACAAGGTACCAAATGGAAGTGCCAACGTGATCAAGACAGCTAATTCCCCGGTTCACTTGCATGCTCTTCTGAGATGGGAATGTAACCATGGTGCCTCANGTACCAAATGGAAGTGCCAACGTGATCAAGACAGCTATTTCCCCGGTTCACTTGCATGCTCTTCTGAGATGGGAATGTAACCATGGTGCTTCATTTTATGAATTTTCAGTTAAAGATCCTGAAGATGTCCTACGTGCAAAGACATGGAAAACTGAAAATGCTTTTAATTGGGTGTATACTTTCCATTGCCTTAAAAAGAAAAGTAATNGTGTTCTGAAAATATTTTTGGTGCTATAATAACACATCAATATCACCATAATAATACCTGAATAAGGCAAAATAATACGAGAGAAATATTCTCTTAAGTAATCGGCCACAAGAAAACAAGTTTTTTCTCTCCACGCGGAGGTGGTTTTTAGGACTCTAGACGTTCGTGTCGTAAAAATTTTCAATTTATGGTGTTAATATATTAAATTGTTTTAATAAATATTAATAAACAAAGAAAACCAATCACAAAAATCGCTTCGCTCTTGAAGTCCGACTACTCAATATGCTAAGAAGCCGAATTTATGCCGCCTGCCACTCCTTAAACCGAAGAAATCCGCTGAGTCGCGAGTATTAAGCGTTCTTATTGCCATTTTGGTGAGGTTATTATGGTAATCTCTCCTACCAAACGCCAACGGCTCCGGCGATGGGGTACGTTGCTTCATAAAAAAGGAAAATAATTATAAAAATGCAGGGACCAATTGGAGAAGACGACATAAAATTGCTTGAGAATCTGATTAAAGAAAGTAATTAGTATTTGTTTACAGGACATGAGCACTGGAGAGTGGCGACTTCCAATGCAGAACAGTATGATGCCGGCGGTGGCTTAATTGCAGCTCAACTGGCTACTGTGAAACAGCATCTTCCGAACTATTACAATTCGCTTCTTCGCCGTTTGAGCTCGGAGGTAATCCGTTTGTGTCTTTTGGTTGTGGAGGTGTTTGATTTTTTAGGACGATCGATCTGCACGGGGTGTTTTTGGCTGGGCTTACAAGTGAAGCTAGGGTTTTTAGTGGCGTTTTTGAGGAGGGGCGTGAGATTTTTCTCCTTTGTTTTAGCTTTTATGGCCTGGCTCTAGATTTAATGGCATTAATCAGGTGATGGATTTGTGAGATCTTATTTGAGCAGGGTGGTTCTGCAGGAACTAATGCGGTGTTTTTTATAAAAAAAATTGCTTAATTGATGTCTTTTTGTGGTTTTGACAGTGTTGCTTTGTCGGATATGATTTTTTGTTTTTTTATTTTATAAGTTTTGAACAAGTCAATTTTCATCTCTTTTGTTCCCCGGTAGAGAAGTTGGAGAGGGGGCGGGTCCAGATGCGGAGCTGGGCATTCATTGCAGCAACCATGCTCTTAATAGGTTGGTGATGGAGTGCGGCGGGATTTTTAGGGGAGCTGGTGCGGTTTGGAATTGAAGAGTTAGTGAATAGAGCATGGTGCTCAGATACGGGAAGCATACTTGCTCCTATTCTTTATCATAGCAACTTGGTGCTATTGTTGTGTTGCTGTTTTCCTTTTTGCCGTATAACATTGACATTATCATCGCCTCTTAAGTTGCAGATCTTTTTTCATCCTTTTGTTTGTTTTGTCAACAGTTCCCTTCAGTTCTTTCAATAGAACATTGCAAAGCATGCTTGACTGGGGAGATTATTAATCTGAGGGAACCAAAAAACCAAGCTGACGTTATGGCTTAGTATTTGAGCAATTCTAAGTCTGTCAATTATAATTGTTATTCGTCTGCACAAATTTTGATATACTTTTGGCCTTCTACTCTTAGAGTTTGTTTTGGTTTTGAAATATTGCTGGTCAAACTACTGGAAAAATTGAATTGCTTTTTGTCAGTCTCTTGGATGTATCAAATATCATATGCATGAGTTGCACCATGCTTGTGTGGATGGGGGATATATCAGCTAGCAATAAGTTGATTTGTAAATGGCTGTTGTTACAAAGTCTTTTGAGATGGAATACATAGTTATTTATCTTGAGATGTCAAAGTCAGGTCACACTATGCGATTAACAATGATGTTGATATTCAAATGTTATGAGCATCCTATAGACTATATGTGATACCAATGCTATGCTAATGTTATGATTATTTCACAATCCATGATTTTGATGTCAATATGTTGACAATTGGTATATTCTCTATACAGTTTATGCTTATGATGTCAATGTTTTTCAATGTTTTTATTGTGTTATTGCTACAAGTATGATTCCAGTGCTATTACTATGAATATGATTCCAATACTATTGCTATTTATATAATTTTAATGCTATGGCTATGCTATAGCCATAAATGCGATTTCACATGTTATGCTAATTGCTATGGTTATGACATGAAATGTTATGCTAGATTATACGCAAAACACCTTGCGAAGTGCTTATGATTATGACCTTCCTATGATACAACTCTTGTTATGATCATGAAATGCCAATTTATATGTTTGTGCATGAGAAATACAATACTCGTCACCGAAGTATGTTATAGTTTGATTCCTTATTGATTTTTCTAAGCTTAACTTATGAAAGCAATGTCAAATTACTCTTTATATTAATCTCTAAGTCCTCATATTATTTAGATGTTCATTGCTAGTATGAATATTGCTTCTTCACCAACCTTCTATATGGCTATTTAGAGTTCAGTTTTACCCGCCGTTGATACTGTATTTAGAAGATTCAACATAATGCTTGAAGGCTTATAGTGCTAAGAAAGGAATGGATAAGTTGAGTACATCCTTAAGCTATGATTAGTTGTGTTTCAAATTAGAAGCTTTAATTACAAATTTGATGGATGTAAAACCTATGATGCATGCGAGTAACTGTGAGATTGACCATATTGTGATTGTTTTATTGTTATGTTGCCAAAATATATTTTGAGCAATGTATGTAGGGCATGACTTGGGCGATCCCATCACCACCATCACTTGTTCTTACCTTGTTTTGTCCTCAAGTCTCCGGGTTAGCCTAGATAAATGCAAATAGAAAATCATTGAAGGCTCGATCAATAAAGTTATTTTACTTGATGAAGAGAAGACTCTAGAAGTTAATAGGAAGCAGTGTAGGAACACAAGATCTAATCAATAAAGCCTCAAGAAGCAAGTCATTCAAGCTGATACGTAAATTACTTAGAGAGGTATACAGTAACAAAGAGTTGCCATGGAAATCCGATAAAAAGGACCACAAATTTCACTGGAAGGATCAAGTAACCTTATATGGGAGGAAAAGTTACAAGTCACTACATGATGAACCATTTAATTGAAGAGCTGTTGGAAATGGGAGCCAGATGGAAAATCACTATTTGGGAACCAAAATAATTTTCTTTCAATTTGCATGAATTCTGAGTCAATATTCAAAATCAACTTGTTAAATTTTTATTTGAGTTATGAGTTGATATCATGATATGTCAACTCGAGCCTTATATGACTCACTGGAACTGTTATTCCAGTTTATTCAAATACACACTCACACACACACACTCAGATTCATATCTTTATGTCCAATTAGTTGTCCCCAGGTGACTAAGTGGTTAAGTTCTAATCTCACTTGCATAATTTAGAGGCTCATATTCTCCTCCTATAGATGTACATGTTTTGAGGTTCTTGATTAAAACATGGTTCTAGTCAAATTGTCCACATTTTGAGTTGACTATAATTGGTAGTTTTCAAGTCATTCTGGCTTGATTGGAAACATTTTTCATTTTTGTGCTGAGTTCATATAGATCGGACTCGTTCATTTTGAGCTCTATTTTAATTTATCTTTCTCGAATCTATAGAGAGTATTTGAAGTGTGCACTGTGAGTTTTTGTAGACTTCTTTGTCAAACCTCTTGATAATTCATGGAGAACTCCTAAATCTAACTGTGCTTGTCCGCCTTTGCACATTAACTTTATCAAGTTGCTTTCTTATGAGCCACCGGATGGTAAGCGGCATTATGAGGCATTATGAAACAAAATCTAGGTTTCTATATATGCAATTCAACTTTTTTGATGAGATTCATATTCCATGACCTCTGCTATAGCCGATGCAATATTTTTACTCTATTTTACTATGATGTACAATTGTAGACTTCTCCCTATATACATTATCTTGCTATCCTGAAAGATTAAATACAACATATTATGGCAATTGTTTCTTTTATTTATCATCTTGTGTGCAGATTTGTATGTGTTCGTCAACTCTTATTTTGATTTGCTCAAGCTAGACATCTCTGCTGACGCACATGTAATTAACAGCTCCTGGACTTCCTGTTGGCGGTGGATATGCCACTTCCTCTTGATAAATTGTTTTGTTGAAGTTAGTGATCAAGCACTCAAGCAATTCAAGCTACTCAGCTACATATACAAATGCTTATTTATATGCATTTTTTGATCAGGTTTTATGATATACTATTGTAAGTAGGCAGAGATTTAGAAGTTTCAACAGATATGATTGCTGTAGCGAAGCAGCTTGTTGCTTTAATGTATTGAAGTTGGATGACAGTTCCCTGTTTGGATCCTGATCTAATTTCTTTATTGTTGTTAAGCTAAATATCTCAATGGATCTGGATATTCTATCTGAGAGTGAAAACACTTTCGTGGCTGGACCAAGATCTAAGATTGAAATTTCAGATCGCTACAATAGAAAAAAGGCAGAAGAGAGGGTTGTATATGCAGAAGAAAGAGATAAAAAATGGAGACACTCGAGCTCCTATGGCTTAACTGATAACGATTCTAATGGATCTTCTATGTATTATCCTGCTAATTCTGATCAGAAAAGCTTGCCTTCCAGGTCAATTGGAATGGATGTAAAAGATAGTGAGGTACTAAAGCGGGGCTCTACGTACCAAAGCTCAGAAGAAGTCAGAAGAATGCAAGTGGTTAAAGATAGGCGGACTGTGAAGCAAGACCGTCGTGATGAGGCTTTCCTGTCCTTTAAAGTTATCAAATCCCCACCACGGGGTTCATCAAGAGAATTTGTTTATTTTCCTCAACCAACTAAGGATGCTTTGGTGTCTTTACACTTAGATCCAGATTCTCCATCTCTTGGTAACAATAAGCTATTTCCAACAGAAAATACGGAGTTTCTAGACTTATCATTCCGTGATTTTTTAGAGGACCGTTCAAAGATCAGCATTTCATGCTCAAATACAAATGCAGATCCAGCAGGCAGCAGTCCTGCTGATAAACTTTTGGAGAAGTGCTTGCAGAGTCAAGAGATTAGTAGCCTTGCTGGAAAGGAAGCTCCAGAGTTTGTACAGAAATTGCAGGTAAAGGAAACAAAATCAGGTGCACTTCAGTTGTGTAGTGCTGGAGTTGATGCTAGTATTATCTATGAAAGAGAGTATATAAGCATTCTGCCTAAATCCTTTTCAGCAAAGGCAGGAACTCCAGACAGGCGTTATTATTCAGCAAGAGAGATGTTAAAATCCACCCCAAAGACTCGTTTTAGCCCATTTAAGAAGATGTTGGATCCCATTTTGAAGTCTAATGCCTGGCGCAACCCCTCACTCCTGGAACCAGAAACCAGCAGTAGCACAGCCTTCGATGCTCCAAGCTTAAGCAGACATAAATTCTTCCCCAAGTCCCTATTGAATGATTTCTCGAGGGCAACTCAGAAGATTGAAAATGACAGGTTACCAAATGGAAGTGCCAAGGTGATCAAGACAGCTAATTCCCCGGTTCACTTGCATGCTCTTCTGAGATGGGAATGTAACCATGGTGCCTCATTTTATGAATTTTCAGTTAAAGATCCTGAAGATGTCCTACGTGCAAAGACATGGAAAACTGAAAATGCTTTTAATTGGGTGTATACTTTCCATTGCCTTAAAAAGAAAAGTAATAGTCAGAATAATAAAACAAAAGAAAGCCATGATCAGCTATCTCTAATGATTGGTCAGATGCAGGTTTCTTGTTACTTGTGCCCAGAGATCACTAATGCTGGATCTTTCGATAACTCTGCAATTACAGAGTTTATTTTGTATGACATAGCTCACGCAAGAAAGAATAATGCGGTTGAGAGATCCCATTTTCCTTCAAATTCCAATCAAACTGCTGTTTTTACTGTTGCAGACAGTTTGTGCGCAGAGAGTTCTTTAGAGTCAAGTAGCTTGATTAAGGCTGAAGATTTCCAATCTCCAGTTAGCTGTAATTCCTCTAACTTTGAGTCAGAACTTTCAACTGCTTTTCCATGGGCAACAACTGAGTTACAGCCAAACCTTGAAATTGCTGCCATTGTTATTCAGATTCCTTTTAGTAAGAAAGACGCCTTGAAAAATTTTCAGGCGGGAGATAAGTACAAGCGTTCTGAAGCAGATCTGAGAGTTAGTGATGACAATTGCCCTAGTCCTGTATATATGAAGGTTGTTGCACCAACTGGGAGACATGGGCTCCCTAACAGCGACGAAGTTGGGCCTTCATCATTACTTGATAGATGGAGATTTGGTGGAGGCTGTGATTGTGGTGGTTGGGACATGGGCTGCCCAATTCTTGTGTTTGAAACTGTCAGCAATGATAACGTGGCTTCAATAACTGGAACTCAAGGGTCAATTCTTCTTTTTGTTAAGGTATGACACATATCAAGCAAAACCTACTTCCTTAGCTGTCTAATTCATATTTTGTTGATTTTCTTAACATCAAAATTTTCATTTTTCTTGTATCTAATGACATGTGGTTTGTTGGTGATTTATATATCTGTCTCACTATTTTGATGGAGCCATCTGGATTTTCGCCATATTTGTGTTTTACATATATGAAAGGATGCTGATAAGCATCTATCAGGAAGAAAAACAATTTAATTTATAGAAAATTGAAATGATAATGGAGAGAAAAAAACATACAATACTCTGTTGTTATGACGGTTTACATCCAATTTCTACTCAACATAATCTACTTGCTATCATAGTAATACTGCCGGTGGATCAAAAATACGATTTGATGCATATTTATCAGAATTTTCTCATCCTTATTTGTTTCTCTTGTGAAGGGATCTGCCATATTTGTGTTTACATAGATGAAAGAATGCTTATAAACNTGAGGACGGATTCGCCGATTTTGAGTTAACGTGCTTTGGTAAGGATGGGAAGAACGATCTTGAATACCCAATTCAGTCCAAGGCACTTCCATTATTCTTCATCAAAGGGCAAAGNCGTGGACGGATTCGCCGATTTTGAGTTAACGTGCTTAGGTACGGATGGGAAGAACGATCTTGAATACCCAATTCAGTCCAAGGCACTTCCATTATTCTTCATCAAAGGGCAAAGCTCCGGAGCTGCTGTAGGCTGGGCCGCATGCACCATAACCCAGGATCTTCAAATTCCAATAGAGGATGTTTTTCTGGGGCGGGTCGAACCGTCGAACACCTGGTGCGAGGCTGTCAAAACAGCAAAATTTAGTACTTGTCGATCAGCGAGTTCATGAGAGTAAGGTTTTGATCTTGGTACTGAGGCTGTGGATGGATTGGCGATCGTGGATGGCTGAGAGCTCTCCGCAAGCTTTGAGAAAGTAAACAATGGGAAATTGGTTGATTCGGTGCTGGAGGTTTGAAGAAAATGGTAGAGGCTTAGGTCCATTTTTTATCACGTGCTTAAGCTTAACGGTCAAATTTTGAGGGTTGGTTTTATAGAATTGCAGATGGGTGTGTGAAGGAGGTTGTTTTGAGAAATAGGATTGGTTTAAAATAATGCCAAACTGTCTGGTGAAGGTCATTATTATCTATGAAATGAATACGTTCGGCCATAGCTGCTTAAAGGTAAAATTCGAAAATTGAAATGGCCAATCAGGTAAATAGGGCAATCTGTTATGATCCGTTTTAAGGGGCTGCATGGAGGATTTACGGGGATTTAAGATTTAGGTCCATCTGGATACTTAATTTTTTGGATTTACTTATTTTTGATTTCACTCATTCTTGAAGGAAATCCCAGATTTAGTAAATTCGCCGGATTCAACTGATTTAGTGGAACAAAGCCATTAAAGGGAGGTTTAAGATTTATTAATTTTAGCCTGCAAGGGCCTCAAGTTGCCATTTCTAGCGCTTGGCAAGCCTCACCACAATTTCCTCTTGTAAGGTTTCAGGTTATGATACATGGATGCTTCTATTAAGGAGACGTCTGAGTTAAATAATAATAATAATAAAAAAGGATAAATTTATCTTAAATTAGTGAATTAAAATTTTTTTAGAAAGTATTTTTTAGTTGTACATATAAAATATATCGGCAAGAATCTCAAGACAAATGAATGGTTTAGGATGAAGAAACGACTGATCGAACATAGCTGATTGACGGCTGTTTCAGGCTGGACGACAGCTAGAGGGGCCTTGTCGGGTGATCGACGAAACGTGTCAGGAGATTCCCATAGAGCAGTGATCAACGCTTAGAACGATCAAGAAAAAACATCTTTTCAGATTAAATATCAACGCTCAGAACGATCAAGAAAAAACATCTTTTCAAATTAAATATCGATCGGGTCTAGGCTTACTAGACATTCGACGAACTATTATCGATTGAATCAGTCTTCGATCTTATTACATTCAGATAATTTTGTATTTACTAAAATGTCTTTTTGAAAAATCAATGATGAGTGAACTAATATATAGTGAGATCTATGCCTATAAATAGGAGGTTCATGTCATGAATAAAAGTCAACTCTATTTACTATTCTTAAATGTACTCTCTATATATATATCTCTCTCTCCTATAGAATGCTCTAAACCTTGGGCGTGTTTCCTGGACATTCCCGGATTCAACGTCCTTTAAGGTGCGGCGAGCGTGAAAACATGTCGTTAACAAGCAGAGGAGACTTGCAACAACAAGGAGAATCAAGTCAGAAGAATGTGGTGGAAGCAACATGCACTAGGGAGTACATGAAATAATTCGTTCAGCAAGGCCTGTAAGATTTGAGAACTCAGATCACAACCAAATGTCGGGACAATTTCCGGAGGTGCTCAGAGCTGTGGCTGCCTTAGGAGCAATCCCAATCCTAGAAGGAGAACCGGCTCAACGAGGAGCGCTTAATCCCCCGCAAAGAGTACCACTAGTAAATAATGGTGGAAGAACACTCCACCTACAGGAGAAGCCTGACGACAGGTTGTACCAATACAGCGCCGGATCAGCCCATGTTGAGGAGAGGAACCGACTATCGCGGATCAAAGCACGGAGGCAGCCGGAGAACGCCTTCTCCCTACAAATCTCAGGAGCTGAACTCCCGAAGAAGTTCAAGATGTCTGTCTTATAATCATATAATGGACGGTCTTATCCAAACAACCATCTTGCGTCGTTCCAATTGTACATATGCCTGTTGAAAATTTATGATGCTCTAAAGTGTAACATTTTCTTCACAACATTGAGATCAACAACACTAAGGTGGTTCGATGGGTTGCCCATGGGGGTAATCAATTGTTTTGCGACGTTCATGAGACTCTTTCTATCACAGTTGGTCAGTGTTGTGAGGCCTAAGAAGAGAGCTTGATCTTGTTGCAACTGATGCAGGGAGATAACGAGAGCTTGCGGCCATTTATCGCACGTATTCAGAGCGAAACACTTGATGTCAAAGATCTAAAACCCGATATGGTCCAACCTGCACTAACACAAGCAGTGAAGTCGGAAAGATTTCATTTCGACCTCGAACTCACCGAACCACAGAGCTTGGCTGAACAGTTGGAGATGACCAATAAGTACATCGTCGCCTATGAAAATGCCCAAGAACCCACCGAGCAAAGATACCATAGATGACCATCGCAAGATAACGAAAAGCAACTCTACAAAGCATACGACCGACAATACTCCCACGCTACGAGAACCGCAATGGTAACAACCCCATCCATCATCACGAAGATCGAAGGAGGCATGTAGAGGCCCCACACCACCGATACGTTGAACCACCACCAATACCATGATTTTTGTGTAGCTCCTTTCTTTCAAAAGCTCTCGATGTAATGAAGGAATTTATTTTTTACATACATAGTATCCAACAGGTCTGGGCTTAAACTTTCAAAATCTCTCTAACAATATTTTATTCGCTTATTTTTTATACTCGTGGAACTGATGCTGTCATGCTTCGGGAACTAATATTGTCACACTCAAGGAAATGACACTGTGAAAAGAGACTTATGGGATGTATCGACACCCTACTATGTTAAGCTCCACGAGGGATGNCGCGAGGCTGTCAAAACAGCAAAATTTAGCACGTGTCGATCAGCGAGTTCATGAGAGTGAGGTTTTGATCTTGGTAATGAGGCTGTGGATGGATTGGCGATCGTGGATGGCTGAGAGCTCTCCGCAAGCTTTGAGAAAGTAAACAATAGGAAGTTGGTTGATTCGGTGCTGGAGGTTTGAAGAAAATGGTAGAGGCTTAGGTCCATTTTTTATCAGGTGCTCAAGTCTAACGGTCAAATTTTGAGGGTTGGTTTTATAGAATTGCAGATGGGTGTGTGAAGGAGGTTGTTTTGAGAAATGGGATTGGTTTAAAATAATGCCAAACTGTTTGGTGAAGGTCATTATTATCTATGAAATGAATACTTTCGGCCATAGCTGCTTAAAGGTAAAATTCAAAAATTGAAATGGCCAATTAGGTAAATAGGGCAATCTGTTAGGATCCGTTTTAAGGAGCTGCATGGAGGATTTACGGGAGCTTTAAGATTTAATCTAAATCGTCCCCATCTGGATACTTAATTTTTTGGATTTACTTATTTTTTATTTCACCCATTCTTGAAGGAAATCCCAGGCTTAGTAAATTCGCCGGATTTAACTGATTTAGTGGAACAAACCCATGAAAGGGAGGTTTAAGATTTAATTTTAGCCTGCAAGGGCCTCAAGTTGCCATTTCTAGCTCTTGGCAAGCCTCACCACAATTCCCTCTGGTAAGGTTTCAGGTTATGATACATGGATGCTTCTATTAAGGAGACATCTGAGTTAAATAATAAAAATAAAAAAGGATAAATTTATCTTAAATTAGTAAATTAAAAATTTTATAGAAAGTATTTTTTGGTTGTACATATAAAATATGTCGGCAAGAATCTCAAGACAGATGAATGGTTTAGGAGGAAGAAACGACTGATCGAACATAGCTGATTGACGACTGTTTCAAGCTAGAGGGGCCTTGTCTAGTGATCGACGAAACGTGTCAGAAGATTCCCATAGAGCAGTGATCAACGCTCAGAAGGAAAAAATATCTTTTCAGATTAAATATCGATCGGGTCTAGTCTTACTAGACGATCAACGAATTATTATCGATTGAATCAGTTCTCCGATCTTATTATATTCAGATAACTTTGTATTTACTAAAAAGTCTTTTTGAAAAGTCAATGATGAGTGAACTAATATATAATGAGATCTATGCCTATAAATAGGAGGTTCATGTCATGAATAAAAGTCAGACTCTCTTTACTATTCTTAAATGTACTCTCTATCTCTCTCTCTCGCTCTCCTACATAATGCTCTAAACCTTGGGCGTGTTTCCCTGACATTCCCGGATTCAAAAGGTGTGGTGAGTGTGGAATCATGTCGTCAACGAGCAGAGGAGACTCGCAACAACAAGGAAAATCAAGTCAGAAGAATGTAGTGGAAGCAACATGCACTAGGGAGTACATGGAAGAATTAATTCAACAAAACCTGCAAGATTTGAGACTCAGATCACCAATCAAATGTCGGGACAATTTCTGGAGGTGCTCAGGGTTGTGGCTGCTTTAGGAGCAGTCTCAATCCCAGAAGGACAACCGACCCAGCGAGGAACTCTTAATCCCCCGCAAAGAGTGCCACTAGTAAATAATGGTGGAAGAATGCTCCATATACAGGAGAAGCCTGACGACGGGTTGTACCAAGACAGCGCCGGATCAGCCCATGTTGAGGAGAGGAACCGACCATCGCGGATCAAAGCACGGAGGCAGCCGAAGAATGCCTTCTCCCTATAAATCTCAGGAGCTGAACCCCCAAAGAAATTCAAGATGTCTGTCTTAGAATCATATAATGGACGAGCTTATCCTAACAACCATCTTGCGTCGTTCGAATTGTACATATGCCTGTTGAAAATTATGATGCTCTAAAGTGTAACCTTTTCTTCACAACATTGAGATCAACAACACTAAGGTGGTTCGATGGGTTGCCCATGTGGGTAATCAATTGTTTTGCGACGTTCATGAGACTCTTTCTATCACAATTTGTCAGTGCTCTGAGGCCTATGAAGAGCGCTTGATCTTGTTGCAACTGATGCGCCGAAAAAATGAGAGCTTGCGGTCATTTATCGCACGTATCCAGAGCGAAACACTTGATGTCAAAGATCTAAAACCCGATATGGTCCAACATGCACTAACACAAGCAGTGAAGTCGGAAAGATTTCGTTTCAACTTCGAACTCACCGAACCACAGAGCTTGGCCGAGCTATTGGAGATGACCAACAAGTACATCGTCACCTATGAAAATGCCCAAGAACCCGCCGAACAAAGATACCATAAATGACCATCGCAAGATAACGAAAAGCAACTCGGACAAAGCACACGATCGACAGTACTCCCACGCTACGAGAACCGCAATGGTAACAACCCCATCCATCATCACAAAGATCGAAGGAGGCATGTAGAGGCCCCACACCACCGATAGGTTGAACCACCACCAATACCATGATTTTTGTGGAGCTCCTTTCTTTCAAAAGCTCTCGATATAATGAAGGAATTTATTTTTTGCATAAGTAGTATCCAGCAGGTCTGGGCTTAAACTTTCAAAATCTCTTTAACAATATTTTATTCGCTTATTTTTTATACTCGTGGAACTGATGCTGTCATGCTCCGGGAACTGACATTGTCACTCTCGAGGAAATGATACTGTGAAAAAGACCTATGGGATGTATCGACACCTACTATGTTAAGCTGCGCGAGCGATGCACAAATTACTATCTTGCGCCCACATTACAAAGATTAACACCTAAAAATGACAAGCATTGTGTGGGGTCCACAAACGATCGCCCTGCTCATACATTATAAGTTAGCACTTGACAGTGACAAGCTCCGCGAGAGGTGCACAACCGATCGTCATGCACCCAAATTATAGAGTTAGCACGCAAGCGACAAGCTCAGCGAGGGATGTTTGACGATCATTAGAGGCCTATGGGACGTATCAAAATCCGACAACAACAAGCTCCACGGGAGTGCACAAACAATCATTCTGCACCCACTTGATAAAGTTAGCAGCCGATAGTGACATGTTCTGCGAGCGGTGTCTAACGATCGTCAAAAGCTTATAGGACATATCGACACCCGACAACGACAAGCTTCGCAAGGGGGTGTGTGAACGATCGTCCTATGCCCGAATTATAATGCTAACACCCGCCAACGATAAGCTCTGCGAGAGGTATGTAAAGGATCGTCCTGCGCTCAAACTATAACATTTACACCTGACAACGACTAACTCCGCAAGAGGTGTGTGGATGTTGCCTATAAAAAGCAGGTCAGAGCATTTCTAATGCACATAGAGGCATTCCCTCGCCTTGCCAACTAATAATGACGAGAAGAAAATACTCGTAAACCAGAACAGTCATTGAATACAAGAAATAAAACTCAAAGTACTAAACCCTCTGTTTTCAAAAAAATTCATTGCACTATAAACTATGCTTATAGTAAATAAATTACAAAATTTTCATACAAGCACATATAAACATAAAAAAAAAACGTGAAGCTAAGAAGAGATCACTCGTCAGCTCTGTACATTCGAGGATTCCCCAACACCCTCCTCGATTTCTTCAGCTCGCTTGGCGTCGTCTAATTTCCCATCCGTTATTTTTGTCCTCATTCCTCTGAATATGAAAACAATGTGCCAAACTCCCTTATGTCCCGCTATTTGGGATCCACCGGTCCATGTTTCTCAAACCTGTATATAACAAGAAGAGTCCCTCAACATGCTCATTCCGAGTGATAATAAAGGAAACATTCTTTTACAACTTTTAGTGCTCTTTAAAAAGGGTCTCATGTTCCTGAGCCTCCAACTTACTCCGCTCCACAGACAATTTCAACCCTTTCCTCGACCACAGTGGCTCTACACCTTAATTTTTCTATCTGCAAGACATCCCTCTCAATTTTCCCTTGAGCCCGGTCCAAAAGAATCCCCAGTAAATGTGAAGCCTCCCATGCAAGAAAATAATAGCGATTGATTGATCGCATGATACAATTCTCGCCTGTTCATCGTTCTCATGTACTCCACGAAGGTAGGCGATAAAAAAGTCTCCATCAAAGTCGATGGATAGTCCCCATTTAGGGGTGAAAGAATTTTACTCACTCTCCCTATCAAGAAGAGCGTCCAAACTCTAACTCCTCGGTCATGAGAAATGTACCGTTCGGGCGAAATCCTTCCCTTTCCTTCTGAGAGTATCCTCCTCCTCACCCTCAGCGACCCTCCTTTCTTCCTCCGACCTAATCCATATCGAGATGGGATGGGAGGAGCATGGAGCCTGTCCCCTTTTGATTTGTGCTAACCGAATGCCACCACATGGCGCCACTTGATCTAAAAAGCTACTTATAAAGGAGTTAAATTCCATTCTAATTAATTAGCGAAACACATAAACAATTAAAAATCTTAAAATTAAAATAAAATTTAGAAGAATAAAAATGGACACAAATAAACTCTTTTATTTGAAAATGTATTCAATAATTATGATTTAATTAATTAATTAAAATTTAATTAAAACCCAATCAAGTAATCAATTACTGAACGATTCTTAATTATGGTGAATCAAACCTTAATTAACTTAATTAGTCAACCTAAATCTTTATTGATTATAGGTTGATTAATTGTAAAACAGTAAGGCTTAATAAAGAGGTTGATTAAACTAATGATTAAATATTAATTTATTAATCTTTAATATATGTTTGCATGTATATGTGTATGTACACGTACATATTTAAAATATCAAAAAATTACAATCTTCAGATTTGATCCACTAAGATTATCAAGGATGTCGTTACACTTTAGGTGAAGTTAATTAACCAAACCGTTAATTAAATATTAATAATGGTATTAAAAATGTTAAATAATTTAACATTAATGCCATTTAAAACTTTGAAAAATCCTAATCATCAAACCATAATACCGAAAATGTAATTGGAATAATACAATAATAATGAAAATTAAATATTTCGAATAATCTTTTCATCTTTTGGAATAAAAATATTAATTAATTAATTAATTAATTAATTAGACTTTTAAATATGCATAACTTTAGTATATATGGAAAGTTAGGAAATTGTAGAAATTATACGAATTTTTAATGATTTAATTAAATTATTTCACTAAGAAATTTTCAAAAAAGTAAAATTTATTTAAATAATTTCAAAATTTCATCATAAGCTACACTGGTGGTCTCACACTATTGGGCAAAATCGCATTAAAATTAGCACTAATTTATTGCAAATGTCAATTGATATCTTTAAAAACAAGTAAACTAATTAATAAAATCCAATAAATTAATTATTAAATATTAACCCTAAACCCTAAACTCGCAAAAATCACTACAATTATTCCAATAAACCAAAAAAAAAAAAGAAATGAAATTTTAACCAAATGATCCTTAAGCCAGAAATAAAATATTAAACTAAAATATTTTAATAATTTAAATATATATTTTTTTAATTTAAACTTCAGAAATTAAATTAAACCTTTTGTCATTCATAACTTGCCCATATAAAATCTAATTAAATTGAATTTTAATAGGAAAGTTGGAGTTATATCAAACCTACTACAAATTTTCTTGAATTTTTTTACTTTAAATTTTAATTAATCAACACATTTAAAACAAACATTAAATAATAAAAAAAAGTCAAAAAATATAATATTTTTAGAGATTAAGACTTTGATATCTTATAACTTCAAGGAGTAATTTTANCGAGGGATGCACAAATGATTGTCCTGCGCCCACATTACAAAGATTAGCACCTGACAATGACAAGCGGTGTGTGGGGTCCACAAACGATCGTCCTGCTCGCACATTATAAAGTTAGCACCCGATAGTGACAAGGTCCGCGAGAGGTGCGCAACCGATCGTCATGCGCCCAAATCATAAAGTTAGCATCCGCAAGCGAAAAGCTCCGCGGGGGATGTTTGACGATCATTAGAGGCCTATGAGACGTATCGAAATCCGACAACGACAAGCTCCGTGATGAGTGCACAAAAAATCATTTTGCGCCCTTGTTATAAAGTTAGTAGCCGATAGCGACATGCTCTGCGAGCGGTGTCTAACGATCGTCAGAGGCCTATAGGACATATCGACAGCCGACAAAAACAAGCTCCGCGAGGGGTGTGTGAACGATCGTCCTATGCCCGAATTATAATGCTAACACCCGCCAACGATAAGCTCCGCGGGGGTGTGTAAATGATCGTCCTGCACTCAAACTATAACATTTACACCTTACAACGACTAACTCCGCAAGAGGTGTGTGGATGTTGCCTATAAAAAGTAGGTCAGAGCATTTCTAATGCACATAGAGGCATACCCTCGCCTTGCCAACTAATAATGATGAGAAGAAAATACTCGTAAGCTAGAACAATCATTGGATACAAGAAAGAAAACTCAGTTTTTAAAAAAAATTCATTGCACAATAAATTATGTATATAGTAAATAAATTACAAAATTTTCATACAAGCGCATGTAAACATTAAAAAAAAAAATTGTGAAGCTAAGAAGAGATCACTCGTCAGCTCTGTACATTCGAGGATTCCCCAACACCCTCCTCGATTTCTTTAGCTCGCTTGGCGTCATCTAATTTCCCATTTGTGATTTCTGTTCTCCATCCTCTGAATATGAACACAATGTGCCAAACTCCTCATGTCCCGCTATTTGGGATCGACCAGTCCATGTTTCTCAATCCTCTCTATAACAAGGGATGTGCCAATCACAATCCGGCTGACGAGGCCCTCAACATGCTCATTCCGAGTGATAATAAAGGAAACCTTCTTTTTCAACTTTTACTGCTCTTTAAAAAGGGTCTCCTGTTCCTGCGTCTCCAACTTCCTCCGCTCCACAAACAGTTTCAAACCTTTCCTCGACCATAGTGGCTCTTCGCCTTAATTTTTCTATCTGCAAGGTATCCCTCTCAATTTTCCCTTGAGCCCGGTCCAAAAGAATCCCAAGGAAATGTGGAGCCTCCCATGCAAGAAAATGATACCGATTGATCGCATGATACATTTCTCGCCTGTCCATCGTTCTCATGTACTCCACGAAGGTAGTCGACAAAAAAGTCTCAATCAAAGTCGATGGGTAGTCCCCATTTAGTGGTAAAAGAATTTTACCAAGTCTCTCTATCAAGAAGATCGTAGTTGCCTCTCGTTTAAACTCCAACTCCTCGGTCATGCGAAAAGGACCGTTCGGACGGAACCCTTCCCTTTCCTTTGGAGAGTATCCTCCTCCGCACCCTCAGCGACCCTCCTTTCTTCCTCCGACCTAATCCATATGGGAGGAGCATGGGGCCTGACCCCTTTAGATTTGCGCTAACCGAATGCTACCACTTTAGTAAGGCTTAATAAAGAGGTCGATTAAACTAATGATTAAATATTAATTAGTTAATCTTTAATTTATGTTTGCATGTATATGTGTATGTACACGTACATATTTAAAATATAAAAAAATTACAATCTTCAGATTTGAGCCACTAAGATTATCAAGGATGTTGTTACACTTTAGGTGAAGTTAATTAACCAACCCATTAATTAAATATTAATAATGGTATTAAAAATGTTAAATAATTTAACATTAATGCCATTTAAAACTTTGAAAAATCCGAACAATCAAACCATAATATAAAAAATGCTAACATCTTACCACTTATTCTTTGTAATTGTAATAATACAGTAATAATGAAAATTAAATATTTTGGATAATATTTTTCATCTTTTGTAATAAAAATATTAATTAATTAATTAATTTGACTTTAGAAAATGCATAACTTTAACACACACACACACACACACACACACACACACAGAGTTGGGCCCCATATTCAACTCCTGGAAAGTTTGGAGCTTTTAGAAATTATATAAATTTTTAATAATTTAATTAAATTATTTCACTAAGAAATTTTCAAAAATAAATAAATAAATTTAAATAATTTCAAAATTTCTCACATCATTGGGCAAAATCGCATTAAAATTAGAGCTCATTTATTGCAAATGTCGATTGATTTCATTAAAGACAATTAAACTAATTATTAAAATCGAATAAATTATTTATTAAATATTAACCCTAAAATTGCTTAAAATTACAAAAAATGAAATTTTAACCAAATGATCCTTGAGCCAGAAACAAAATAATACTAATATTAAACTAAAATATTTTAATAATAAAATATTTTTTAAATTTAAACTTCAGAAATTAAATTAAACCTTTTGTCATTCATAACTTGCCCATATAAAATCTAATTAATTTGACTTTTAATAGGAAGGTTGGGATGTTATATCAAACCTACTACAAATTTTCATGAATTTTTTTACTTTAAATTTTAATTAATCAACACATTTAAACCAAACATTAAATAATAAAAAAGTCAAAAAATATAATATTTTTAGAGATTAAGACTTTGATATCTTATAACTTCAAGGAGTAATTTTATGATAATATAAGGTCTTTTGGTTGTAATTTTGATTTTTCTACTTAAATAAGATACATACAAAATTTAAAATTAAGTGAAATCTAAGGTTAATTAATACACCCAAAGTTTAGGTGTGGACCTGAGAGTTTTACTGGACATTGAAGAGAGTATCATAGCAATCAAATTAAAATAATCAATCAGCTTAATTGAATAGTAATCTCACCTAAAAGCTTAAGCAAACATAAACTAATTCTAATATAAACTAATCAAACCATACAAATTCAAATAAGACCTAAAATATTTAAAACATCAAATTCCAAACTCTGAATTACAATCCAACTTATTGAACTAAATTAAAACTCACTAAAAAAACACTCAAGTTGGGTACTTATCTTATTAGGGTCAGAGAAGTATGAATAATGGGGTCTCCCATTTCAAACAAAGCATACTAGTCATAGAGCTCTTTATAATTTGAAGAAAATCTAAAAAAAAAAGGATAATTTAAAATAGATTTCTAAAATATTAATCATTTAAACTAGTGCCACCCATTGATAAAAGTTAAACTTAAAACTCTAAAATTTAAATTTAAATTTAGTGATTAGATTATCCTCTCCTCATTAGGCATAAATACATTAGATGGATTGCAAAGTCACCAATTCTAGACTTAAGTTGGAGTGATTGATTTTGTGATTATGATTTTGTTTGCTTTGTTCTGATGTGTTGTCTTACCATTTAGAGTGGATTTATTTCATGATTAACACAATTTTTTTATAGATGGTTGTACTAATTATAAGAAAAAAAGGCAAAAACTAAAATAAAACTAAACTATAAGATTATTTTGAAGTTACTTTCCCTATGCCCCCTGTTGACCTCACTTTTGTGAGGATTTCTCCACTCGTCATGGGAACTTAGCACTTAACCTTACGGTCTCCTGGTAACCTTCTTGAATGACCAAAGAAGGAATTCACCCACATGGGACATCATATCAAGGATATGCTCACCTAGGGCTTCATGAGATCAAGCCTAAATCCTTAACCCCAGGTTGAGATTGTTTAGGGTTTGGCATGATGGAGGCCCAAGTTGACTCCTTGTGAGCAAAGGATGCACTGGGTTGCCCATGAAACTTAAAACACTAGGAATACCCAATGGAACCTACAAATCCCACGACACCAAAATTTCTTAAGGGAAGGAGCATCTACCCAAATTGAATCTTGAATATTAAAAATTGAATATTAAGTAAATCTACCCAAATTAATTTGATTTATACTTTAAAAATGCATGCTTTCTCTAGGTTTCTTTATGTGGACTTTATGCATAGGATTAGCTTGAATATTTCTTGTTAGTTTGTTAAGGTAAAATAAATATTTAACCTAGCCTAACAACTTTAATTAATTCTTTTTAGAAATGAAATAAAAATAAAAATTACATTTTTTAGGACAAAAAAATTATCTGAAATTAATTAGAAACTAATAGGTGAGACTGAACTAATTGCATACATATCAAATTTGTTCTTTTCTTCAAACAATTTCTCATTGCACAGAGAAAAGGGATCTAACTAATAAGGATTACACCATTATAAAATAATAAGTTTTAAAATGCAAAATTTTACAATAGTAAGGTGCATTCATATATGAGTCACTTGATAACAATACGGTGTCACTCTTAACGTGCATATGACTAGAAATATATTTTTAAAAGTGTACTTGGTTATAGCTGACTGGCTTTTTCAAGTAGCTTATAAGTCTAAGAGATTTAGGCTAGAGTTTCTTCATAAAAGGGAGTGAAGTAAAACCTCAGGGAGACATCAGCCATTGACCATTGTTATTGTTTTGATTATTGACTATCACCTTATTTCGCCACTAGTCACTGGCCACTAGCTGCCCTCCATTGCCCACTTGTCATCGGCATTCAACCATCACCGCCATTGAAAGTTTGCCACTACCACATCTTGTTGTTTGTAAAAGAGCCTGACATTTATTCATTTTACTTCAAATCCAATAAAAAGATCATGCATTTGCTTACATTACTTTTCAGTTACAAATTATTAAAATATAATCTATGAAATGTCACATGCTCTGGACATGAATTGAATGTATAACAAATTAAAAAGTTAAGTCTGAAATAAATATTACAAGGAATTACAGTAAATCAAGTTTAAGAAATCAACCATACGGCTGGGATGCGACCAAAAGAACACCTATTTCTGAGAAAGATTGTTTAGCAGACTGTTCTTAGAAAAGAACATTAACCTTGCTCAAATCAGAAAGACCTAACTAGAGCTGTGGAAAAATAAATTATAATTGCCGATCGAATGCACCTAGCCTTAGCTCAGGTTGGGAGGGAAAATGTGTCAAATTAAGCTTGATTTAATAGCATAATCAAATTAGAGCTTGAGCTCGAGTCAAGCTCATATGACACGCATGAGATCAACTCGGTAGAAGAATATTGAGCTTGAAGTCGACTTGTAATGACAAAGACCCTAAAAGTCTGGAAGCGGGAGCTTTCTGTAAATGACATTGAAGGTGAAGGATAAAACTTAAAGTTGTCGCTAGGTTCTTGTCGGCATAGGCATTGATAGCATTAGTGGGGAAGTCATGATAGGAGTTCACTGGAGAAGATATCGATGGACCCAACAAGAAAAATATTGTGAGAGCTTGCTAGACGACCAATCAATAGGACCAATAATGAACTCGCAACGAAATCTTGCTAGAAAAGATATCGACGAGACAAATGACATTTGCAGAAGAAAACAGTATACGTGAAGTAAAGACAAAATGAGAATTTGTTAAAGTTCGATCTTAGCACCGAATCTCATCTAACTCAAATATGAACTTATTTAAACCAAGGGTTATGATCCAAACTCGATCTTAAGCGCAAAACTCAACAAGTTGGACCAGCACGTTGGTTAATGTGTCGAGTTCAAGCCGATTTATGAGTTAGCTCGGCTCACTTATGCCGGCCAACTTAAATTCAACATCTAGATAGTCCAACCAAAACTTATGAATCAATAGCCGAATAATTAATGCCACAAACTGAAAATATTTCCGAAGTGGCTATTAATGGTGCACTAACACTTAGTAGGCCTCAAGAAATTATAGTATTCTTTTAAATTATTCAAACGATTCATAACATATTGTCCTGTATTATATATAGAACCAAATGTCAAATCACAGCTACACAACTGTTCGTGCTATTTGCCTGGCGTGCACTGTATGCTTATTTATGTGTCCTGATTCAACCATAATGTAGATGGATTATTTTCTTAACATTTTGTACTGGAAACGTGGACATCTTATTTGTCCTTGGCGAACAGCGTTAGAAAGAAAATGCACTGAATGCTCAACGTAACACATATAAGTAAGAAGATTAGAAATTCATAAATATATATTTTTATGATTATGGAACATATATATTAGTTATAAAAAAAAAAAAAAAAAAAAANATATTAGTTCAAAAACAAAAAAAAAAACAGAAAAACAACTTTAAAATTATACTCACGAATTTCATTAATTTAATATATTCAAATATGTTCATCATTAATTCTCTCTCCAAACAAAGATAATCTTAATATTTAACATTTGTCGTAAAATATTAGCATCTGATTATAAAGTTTATTGTATTATACATCTTTTTATTATTAGGAAGGCGAGAGATTTCCGTTGTGGTGGAGACCCGATCAAGCAGCCAACCATGGGGCTATAATGTTGATTGCATTTATCTCAATCTTTGATATATGAGATGTTGTCTAGATCATAATATCCACTCACTAAAATTTCTTCTACCTGAAAGGATCAATAGTATTTTTTTCTTACGTGAGAAAATAGCTGAACTTGTGTGTGAGATAAAGATCTTGTTATCCATTATGAATATTTGGGCTGCAACACATCTAAAAGTCAACAATCTAGTAAAAGAACTTTAGTATATTTGTAGGGGAATAGAGAGAAAAGCGCACAAACATGTGTAGAAGATATGATATCGAAATTTATAATGATTCTACCTACAATTTGGAGAAAGGAGATAAATGTTCTTGTGCTAGTTCTTGCACAATTGTAATGCTTAAGATTGGAAAAAAACAGGTAAAGATAATATAGAAAGAGGACCATTTTTCTAGCTAGTAGGACTTTATAGAATAAACTATAATAAAGGTGTTTCAAAAAGGAGCTAGAGAGATGTTACTTTGCGGAGTCTTGGGATTGTCGGCAGGAGGGGCGACATTTCCGAACCCCATAAAAAAAGTTCTTAAATAGCTCTTCATTGTTGTACCCGCAGCGATACACTGGTAGCGCCGCAATGCCACTTTAGCAGCACCAAGGCGTTGTCCTTGCAGTGCTACCCCGAGAAGAAAATTTGTATTGAAACCTGAGAGCATTGTGATGCACACTAAGGGAAAAATGTGTCCTTATGTCTTAGGCCTATCCTTGATCTTATATAATGGAATTGTAAATCCCAATTTTTTAAGAAAATGATCAATTTGAAACCTAAAATTAATTCTTAATCTATATTATAAAGTCTAATTATAGAATAGTTTGGAGTAATATCGAGTTTCTTAGTATTTGGTTCCCCCTAGGCTTTCTCCTACGACTATATGTAAAATTTTCTCTAAACCTGAGCTTCCAATTGAACTGCCAAATAATCATTTCTTGTAATTCTAAACTTCGAATATGTATAGAAAGAAGAGAGTCATTGTTTTAATCTAGAGTATTCGTAGAGGATGACCTCCCCGAGGATCTAATTATCTATATAGATTTTCCTCAATACATAACTTGTGTTTAAAAATAAAATAAATGCCCCACCCAAAAAGAGCAAGAGAGAAATCTTATTTGGCCATGTGTACCACATGTCTAGAAGTGACTATTTTTGTAGTTAGATCTATCATTATATACTATTTTTGATGTCAAACCTGATCATAAAAATGATAAATTTTAACTTTTACAAACATATACTGCACTTTGTGTAATTTTCAGAAACAATTTTATGACTCAAGTCACATAATGCTTAATTAATTCAATTTTTTATAGCAATTTTTTGTTTATTTATGTTTATAATATGGATGTACTAATTGGTAGTACATAAGAATTATTCGCTTTCAAAAACAAAAAAAAAAGAACTTCAATTTTAAAAATAAAATGTGCTATTCCTACACAAAGTCATCTTTTCTGGCTCTTTCAACACTTTGATGCTTAAATATCTATATTCAAATTTTATCAAATTTGTTCTTAAAATTTCAATTTGATATTAATGACCAAAAAAATGTTATTTTTCAAAAAGACTACGCAGTGGCTTGTGGTGAAAGAGACTAAGTTCACGTCTTAAGCTGGTTATTGCAACCTAGCACNGACTACGCAGTGGCTTGTGGTGAAAGAGACTAAGTTCACGTCTTAAGCTGGTTATTGCAACCTAGCACATGTGTTAGGAGCGGTGCTTGCTGATTGAGTATATGTATAGGGTAACTCCATCTTCATGAAAGATAGATTTATCCACATTACTCTAGCAATAGAGAGTTTGTAAAAATCCCAAGAGGACTAGGGCAATGGGCACAAATANGATTTTATCAAATTTGTTCTTAGAATTTAATTTGATATTAATGACCAAAAAAATGTTATTTTTCAAAAGACCACGCAGTGGCTTGTGGTGAAAGAGACTAAGTTCATGTCTTAAGCTGATTATTGCAACCTAGCACATGTGTTAGAAGCGGTGCTTGGTTATTGAGTATATGTTTAGGGCAACTCCATCTTCATGAAAGAGAGATTTATCCACATTACTCTAGCAATAGAGAGTTTGTATAAGGACCAGGGCAATGGGCACAAATACCTTTGCATTTTTTGTCCTTCTATAATTCTAAAAATCCAAAAACTCTGTTCTCTCAATCATTACTATTAGTTCCTCATTTTTTTATTCATTGAAATATTCATTGCTAGAACTTTCCCTTTTGGATTATGTCCCTACGTATTAGTTATAATGTTACACACACACACACACACACACAGACCAAGGTTTTTTTTTTGTTTGGTGATGGAAGTCATGTACGGCTGCAACCCCATTCTGGTCTCACTTGATGTTCCAAATGCCAAACAATTTGAATCAATGGCTATCTCCGCCGGAGAATAAGAGGAGATTTTCCATCCACCACTTCAGCTTTCAGATTACTTCGTCATATAAAGCGTCAGAGTCAGCTTCTCATTGCACACTTAAAGCCAACCACTTCCAATATTGTGGTCAATGTGACTACGGTTCTATGGAAAAAAAATGCGAAATTTAATTAAAGCCACGTTTTTTTTTTCTTTCTTTTTTTTTTTTAAAGTCACGTCGCTGAAGATTTCGTATGGAGAACGTCCGCTAGGGGAATATTTGGCGTAATGCTACGTGATTTTTCTAACAGCACGTGAGGACATACTGTCTGCCTGTTTCCGCAGTCTTCGGAGTTTTATATGCTCGTCAAGGATCACGTTGTCTTCCATGAACGTTCATCATGAGGCATGATGTAAGCAGCGATTCCGGGAAACAAATCATAGTAANCGCTTCAACCACTTCCAATACTGTGGTCAATGTGACTACGGTTCTATGGAAAAAAAATGCGAGATTTAATTAAAGCCACGTTTTTCTTTCTTTTGTTTTTTTTTTTTTTAGTCATGTCACTGAAGATTTTATATGAAAGACGTCTGCTTGGGAAGAAAATATTACATCAGTACTGGCACGTAGAAATATCGTGCTTAGTCAATAAAATCACGCCACGCGTGATAAACACATGAACAATACACAATAACACATGAATAATACGGAAGAGAATATTCCCCGTGTTACTGCGCCGTTATTTTTTCTCTGTCGCGCAGTGTGTCGTGACGTTATTTCATTGACTAAATATGTTGCTCTAAGTGCGTAGTACTGATATAATATTTTTTCCTGCTTGGGGAATATTTGGCGTAATGCTACGTGATTGTTCAAACAGCACGTGAGGACATACTGTGCCTGTTTCCGCAATCTTAGGAGTTTTATATGCTCGTCATTCGTCATCGTTTACTGCGATTCTTTCGGGGACACGTTGTCTTCCATGAACGTTCATCATGAGGCATGATGTAAGCAGCGATTCCGGGAAACAAATCATAGTAATGGCTCCTTTAGCTATGGTAATTAATACAATATAAATTATGATATAATAAATATTTTAGTTTTACTTAGGGCCAATTTAAGGTAGCTTATAAGTGCGGCGGTATTTTTGATTTGCGAGTTTTTTAAAATAATGTCTGTCGTGTTTGAGTTTTTTACACTAAACGCATGTCGCAACGCTTAGTTTGATTCTAAAAACAATTTCTAAGTTTAATTTTTTTTGGAGGAAATGTGTATATGACATTATAAATTTATATTGTTATTAAGTAAAACCATCCAAATGATTGAATTTATGAAGTTAACCTTTTATATTTTAATTTAAATTTTTGAGAAATTCTTCCTTGTTTAAATATAGTGATTGACTTTAAGCATTCGAATTAGCCTTGAGAGGATATTGAATTTAAAGTTCACTAGCTGACCATATGTCAATGGATGAAACTATGGATGATCAAAACCAGTGTGGCTAACCCAATCTAGTGAGAAATTTGGACTCAACAACTAACNTATTTAGTATATGTATAGGGTAACTCCATCTTCATGAAAGAGATATTTATCCACATTACTCTAGCAATAGAGAGTTTGTAAAAATCCCAAGAGGACTAGGGCAATGGGCACAAATANACTCGAGTCAAGCTCATATGACACGCATGAGATCAACTCGGTAGAAGAATATTGAGCTTGAACTCGACTTGTGATGACAAAGTCTCTAAAAGTCCGGAAGCGGGAGCTTTCTGTAAATGACATTGAAGGTGAAGGATAAAACTTAAAGTTGTCGCTAGGATCTTGTTGGCATAGGCATTGATAGCATTAGTGGGGAAGTCATGATAGGAGTTCATTGGAGAAGATATCGATGGACCCAACAAGAAAAATATTGTGAGAGCTTGTTGGACGACTAATCAATAGGACCGATAATGAACTCGCAACGAAATCTTGCTAGAGAAGATATCGACGACACAAATGACATTTGCAGAAGAAAACAATATACGTTAAGTAGAGACAAAATGAGACTGTTAAGTTCGATCTTAACACCGAATCTCATCTAACTCAAATATGAACTTATTTAAACCAAGGATTATGATTCGAACTCGATCTTAAGCGCAAAACTCAAGAAGTTGGACCAGCAAGTTGGTTAATGTGTCGAATTCAAGTCGATTTATGAGTTAACTTGGCTCACTTATGCCCGCCAACTTAAATTCAACATCTAGATAGTCCAACCAAAACTTGTGAATCAATAGCCGCATGATTAACGGCACAAAGTGAAAATATTTCCGAAGTGGCTATTAATGGTGCACTAACACTTAGGAGGACTCAAGAAATTATAATATTCTTTTAAATTATTCAAACGATTAATAACATATTGTCCTGTATTATATATAGAACCAAATGTCAAATCACAGCTACACGACTGTTCGTGCTATTTGCCTAGCTTGCACTGTATGCTTATTTATGTCTCCTGATTCAACTATAATGTAGATGGACTATTTTCTTAACATTTTGTACTGCAAACGTGGAGATCTTATTTGTCCTTGGCGAACAACCTTAGAAAGAAAATGCACTGAATGCTCAACGTAACACATATAAGTAAGAAAGAAAATAAATGTTTCATAAATATATATTTTTATGCTTATGCAACATATATATTAGTTCAAAAACAAAAAAAAAAACAGAAAAACAACTTTAAAATTATACTCACGAATTTCATTAATTTAATATATTCAAATATGTTCATCACTAATTCTCTCTCCAAACAAAGATAATCTTAATATTTAACATTTGTCATAAAATATTAGCATATGATTATAAAGTTTATTGTATTATACATCTTTTTATTATTAGGAAGGCGAGAGATTTCGAGCACCGCCGTTGTGGTGGAGACCCGATCGGGCAGCCAACCATGAGGCTATAATGTTGATTGCATTTATCGCCATCTTTGATATATGAGATGCTGTCTAGATCATAATATCCACTCACTAAAATTTCTTCTACGTGAGAGGATCAATAGTATTTTTTGCTTACGTGAGAAAATAGCTGAACTTGTGAGTGAGATAGAGATCTTGTTATCCATTATGAACATTTAGGCTGCAACACATCTAAAAATCAACAATCTAGTAAAAGAACTTTAGTATATTTGTAGGGGAATAGAGAGAAAAGCACAAAAGCATTTGTAGAAGATATGATATCGAGATTTATAATGATTCGGTTAATAGTCCTACATACAATTTGGAGAAAGGAGATAAATGTTCTTGTGCTAGTTCTTGCACAATTATAATGCTTAAGATTGGAAAAAACAGGTAAAGATATTATAGAAAGAGAACCATTTTTCTAGCTAGTAGGACTTTATAGAATAAACTACAATAAAGGTGTTTCAAAAAGGAGCTAGAGAGATGTTACTTTGCGGAGTCTTGGGATTGTGGGAAGGAGGGGCAACATTTCCGAACCCCATAAAAAAAGTTCTTAAATAGCTCTTCAGTGTTGTACCCACAGCGATACACTGGTAGCGCCGCAATGCCACTTTAGCAGCACCAAGGCGCTGTCCTTGCAGTGCTACCTCGAGAAGAAAATTTGTATTAAAACCTGAGAGCATTGTGATGCATACTAAGGGAAAAATGTGTCCTTATGGCTTAGGCCTATCCTTGATCTTGTATCATGGAATTGTAAATCCCAATTTTTTAAGAAAATGATCAATTTGAAACCTAAAATTAATTCTTAATCTATATTATAAAGTCTAATTATAGAATAGTTTGGAGTAATATCGAGTTTCTTAGTATTCGGTTCCCCCTAGGCTTTCTCCTATGACTATATATAAAAAATTCTCTAAACTCGAGCTTCCAATTGAACTGCCAAATAATCATTTCTTGCAATTCTAAACTTTGAATATGTATAGAAAGAAGAGAGTCATTGTTTTAATCTAGAGTATTCTTAGAGGATGACCTCCCCGAGGATCTATTTATCTATATAGATTTTCCTCAGTAGGTAACTTATGTTCAAAAATAAAATAAATGCCCCACCCAAAAAGAGCAAGAGAGAAATCTTATTTGGCAATGTGTACCACATGTCTAGAAGTGACTGTTTTTGTAGTTAGACCTATCATTGGGTGGTATCCCAACTTCTGAGTTAATATACTATTTTTGATGTCAAATCTGATCATAAAAATGATAAATTTTAACTTTTACAAATATATATTGCACTTTGTGTGATTCTCATAAACAATTTTATGACCCGAGTCACATAATGCTTAATTAATTCAATTTTTGATTGCAAATTTTTGTTTATTTATGTTTGAGAGTTGATGATTATCATCATGAATATAATATGGATGTACTAATTGGTAGTAAATAAGAATTATTCGCTTTCAAAAACCAAAGAAAAAAAAGAACTTTAATTTTAAAAATAAAATGTTTTATTCCTACACAAAGTCATCTTTCTGGCTCTTTCAACACTTTGATGCTTAAATATCTATATTCA
>JXCR01143909.1:171667-203010 GCA_002079205.1 Phalaenopsis hybrid cultivar
TCCTAATATTAATATATATAAATAATATATTATATTAATTATATAACTTATATTATATAAATATATAATATATATATATATATATATTAGTATATTACTAATATAGTATATTAATATATTATTATTATTAATTTATATTTCAAACAATAACGCTTCGAACACGAACGAACGATCGCTGTTCGTGTTTGGTTCGTTTAACTAACCGAACAAGAAAAATTTGTTCGCGTTCGTCTCATTTACTTATATAATAAATCGAACACGAACTCATTGACGAATCAAACATGAGCTGTTCGCGAACAACGAGATTTTTTGACAGCCTGTCTCTATGGAAAAAAAATGCGAAATTTAATTAAAGCCATGTTTTTCTTTCTTCTTTTTTTTTCTTAGTCCTATCACGGAAGATTTCGTATGGAAGACATCTGCTTGGGGAATATTTGGCATAATGCTACGTGTTTGTTCAAACCGCACGTGAGGACATATTGTCTGCTTGTTGCCGCAGTCATCGGAGTTTTATATGCTCGTCATTCGTCATCGTTTACTGCGTATTCTTTCAGGGATCACGTTGTCTTCCATGCACGTTCATCATAGTAATGGCTATGGTAATTAATACAATATAAATTATGACATAATAAATATTTTAGTTTTACTCAGGGCCTATTTGGGACAGTTTATAAGTGCGGCGGTGTTTTTGAAAACGTCATCTAATTATTTGATTTACGCGTTTTTGAAAACGTTACCTGCCGCGTTTGAATTTTTTACACTAAACACATGTCGCGACCCTTAGTTTGATTCTAAAAATAATTTCTAAGTTTTATTTTTTTGGAGGAACTGTATATGACATTATAAATTCATATTGTTATTAAGTAAAGCCATCCAAATGATTGAATTTATGAAGTTAACCTTTTATACTTAATTTTAATTTTTTGAAGAAATTCTTCCTTGTTTAAATATAGTGATTGACTTTAATTAGTTGAATTAGTCCTGAGAGGATATTGAATTTAAAGTTCACTAGCTGACCATATGTCAATTGATGAAACTATGGATGATCAAAACCAGTGTGGCTAACCCAATCTAGTGAGAAATTTGGACTCAACAACTAACTGATCAATGCTCAGTTCAAACTAATGGGAAAGGAATAACGGACTTTTTGGTTGTTTGTGTTAGCTTTTCAAGAAAATCATACTAACAAACTCAACTTACTTTTTTTTTTCCCATTTCATTTAATGTATTATATGTATGAATATAAATATGCAATATAAAAAACAAGTAGGCCAATTATTTTATTTATTTATTTATTTTTGAGGGAATGGGACAGAAAGTCTTTAAGGATGGACCTTTAATGTTGTTCTAATTGTTCAAGAATGTATTAACTTGATTTATTTTGCTACCGACATAACTTTGTAGCTGCTAAATAAATTTTAAAAGTGGACTTGCTTTGGTAGGGACTACCAAGTAGAGAGTGCACATAGGTGATTGGNACCAATTATTTTATTTATTTATTTATTTTTGAGGGAATGGGACAGGAAGACTTTAAGGATGGACCTTCAATGTTGTTCTAATTGTTTAAGAATGTATTAACTTGATTTATTTTGCTACCGACATAACTGTAGTTGCTAAATAAATTTTAAAAGTGGACTTGCTTTGGTAGGGACTACCAAGTAGAGAGTGCACATAGGTGATTGGACGATTGAGTGGTTGAATTGATTTGAGTTAGGTTAGTTAAGATTACAGAGGAGAAGAACAAACAAAAACAAGAAGAGAAAGAGAGGACAAACCAGAGGAAATGCATGAAGAAGGATAAGTGAATATTATGTTATATTTTACACACCTTTGCAGCATAATATCCCTTCTTATTTATAAATAAATGACATGGCAAACTTGTAAATACATCAAAGGGTAGATAAGACAATTTATCTAAAACAGACACTAATATAAATTCATCGTTATAGGGAAATCCCTTGAAGCTTTAAAAGATGAGGACAGTTGCTAAAAGAAACAAGACCTACTTAGATCTTCAAAAGAAGATAATGCCTCGGCAACAAGAAGCAAGAGGTATATTTCCTTTTACCCCCCTTCAAACTGAGCATCGTTACAGGGAAATCCCTTGAANTAAGAGAAAGAGAGGGCAAACCAGAGGAAATGCATGAAGAAGGATAAGTGAATATTATGTTATATTTCACACACCTTTGCAACATAATATCCCTTCTTATTTATAAACAAATGACATGACAAACTTGTAAATACATCAAAGGGCAGATAAGACAATTTATCTAAAATAGACACTAATATAAATTCATCGTTACAGGGAAATCCCTTGAAGCTTTAGAAGATGAGGACAGTTGCTAGAAGAAGCGAGACCTACTCAGATATTCAAAAGAAGATAATGTCTCAAAACAGGGAACAAGAAGCAAGAGGTATATTTCCTTTTACCCCCCTTCAAACTGAGCATCGACTCTGGTGAGCGTAAGTTTGCAAGTAAAATCTTGATGTCACTTGATTGTTAATGGCTTTGTGAATATGTCTGCATACTAATCTTCAATAAGGAGATGTTGTAAATGTATGTGATTTATCTTGATGTGGTCTCAAATATATTGGTAATTTACTTTGATTTGCTTTATTCTAGCATGGATCAACAGATTGTGTGTGAGTGCAATAGCTAAGGTGCTTTCACTGTAGAGTACAATTCCTCTTTATAGGTAGTCTGTTTTACCGGTACAACCCATTTGTGTGTGCAATGCTGCATGTAGCATCCTTGCATTCATTTGTATGGTGTGTGTTCACCCTTTTGGGCGCCCGTTGTGATTGCCCTGTACTTCAGTCTAGCAGTCACAATGTGGGCTTTCTGCATGACAGTTTGTTTTAGTCATTCCTTGATGGCTTGTTCTACTCTTTAGGAGAGTGACTCTGTGTCGGTCGTGATGCCTTAACTAGCATTGCTTGTTGGGTTGATCCCGGGAAGCAATGCGAGTTAAGTCATCGGGATTGACACGAGTATGACCGTGCTACATATCTAATGATCTAACTTGTGCTGCTCCTCTTCGTGACGCCCTTTAGATCCTTCAGACCTTTAGGACAGGGCCGACATGACGACTCTGTCAAAGTCATACTATACCCAGACTTACTCTACACTTAGATAATAGGTTAATGCACCTTTCATTAGATGGTGTGCTAGGCTAGGACTTAGGGTGTTAGGTAGTATTTTTGATGTCTAGCTATTGTTCTTTGATGGATTAGTTGCACTAGCTAGACATCTTTCTTTTGCATTGTGCTTGTGGTGTGACTGTATATTGCATATGCACACACACAAGTATCGCTACGAGGGAGCAAGTAATGATCTCTAACAAATTGGTTGCATGTGCTATTTAGCTCCCTCACTTTTAAGGCATGACTCATGATACGTTATATGCATGTGCGTTTTTCTGCTAAAACTTGTTTTCATGCAGGATTGAGTCTTTTTTTTTCCTATGTACTTTTTAGAGTCCAGGTGAGCCCTATAGCAGAAATAAGAAACGGGCACGTGTTCCGAGGCTTTTGGCGCGAAAACCATGTGGAGGGGACCAGGAGCAGATGCTCGTGCCCCGTATCTTAATTATGCATTTTTACATTGATGTACATAATTAGAACCGAACATGTATATGCAGAGTCCGACCTCTCTTTTTCTTTCTAGAATATGTTACCGACCCAACGACACCAGTTTTTATTATTTTATTTGGCTTGTTTTGTTTTTTGCATGCCTGCACTTGCCTGAATTATTTTCCTTGTTTTTTTCTGTGATCTGGGATTCCACGATGCAACATAGGCTCTTTAGTAAAGGTGTAAATGAGATGTTAAGGATTGGGGCAAGATTTAAAACATCATTCGAATCTAATTCAATAATTTTTATTCTATTCTCTTAATTAAAACTTTTAATTGATTATAAATCTTTGTAGCCTTGTACTCAATTAATTTTTTTTTTTAAATACTACTCATCAAAGAGATGTGTGTGTGTGTATATATATATATATATATATATATATATATATATATATATATATATATATATATATANCTATATCCGAGGATGAGGAAGCCTCTGGCCTCCGAGGTGTTGTTTATCTTTGTCTTTTGGACTATTTCTCGCTATCTTGTAGCTCGTCGACATTCCAGCTCTTCCAACAATCCAACCGACAACTTCCTTGCCTCCCTCCTACTGCTCTAGAGCACCACCTATACCACATACCATAAGAGAAGGCACCACACCACATACCACATGCCACAACCACCTCACCCTCAACAGGCAACACAACCACAACTCAAGGCAATCACAACACAACCAGTACCATAGCAATCAACACAACCACAACCCACAGGCCACCACATGAGAAAACAGCACACCACAGACCACAATCACCTCGCCCTCGCACACAACACAACTACAGTCCAAGGCAACCACAACACAACAACTCCTACAGTCAACACAACCACAACCCAAGGCCGCATAATCACAACCACTGTAACATTGCTGTCTACAAATCAAACACACTCTTTCATCCAACACAACACCACACACGCAAATATCACAAACTTCTCACGATAAAATGGAAATGAAAAAGCCAAAAATTAAGTCTTTCCATCGAAAATCACTACAAGAATTACTTACAGAGCACCACAATTAGGGATCGGAGGGAGGAGGTGGAGAAAATAGGCAATGATCGAGAGAGACGCGTGCAGAGGAGACACGAGAGTGATCGAAAGAGGCATGGGATGAGGGCAGATGAAGCGCGAGAGGGCATGAGATGAGGGCGTCCCCGTATAACTATTTCTCCGAACGCTGGCCACGTGGTCTAACTCGTGACCGCGTTTAACAAATAAAAATTTTGAATTATCGTGACACGCTGCAACGACGCTGAAACCAAACGTCTCCGTCTTCGTTTTCAAAACGCACCTTAGCAACTAAGCTGCGTCAAACGGACCCATATTGCCCAATTTTATGTTCAATTTCAGACCTCATTCACATTTTTAGTGATACGCTATCAACAAATTTCCATTATAAGACACAAATTTCAAAGCAAGTCATGACTCTCGAGACAATTTTTTAAACAAGAAATGTTCAAACTTCAATTAAAATTCATCCAAAATTCTGATGTCAACAAACTTACAATTAAATTGAGTGGCTCGACGAGACGGACGCAATAATTCCAAAATTGATCCAATCCGAATCAAATAAAGCCTAGATCAAGTCGTAAGCCAATTTTGGAAGCTTTTAGTGCATAATTGGAAGAATGAATTCCAAATCTAACATGCTTATATTCAAATCGAGCATCTAGATAAGATAAATCTAGCGAGTGCAGGATAAATCAATTCTGACATCATTGAGACACTTAAATATCCACAAAACACTATCTGATTGGGAGAATCTCCCCAACCCATCCGATCATAGTAGTCTGAATTCCTTTTTTATTTGCAATTTTGGACTTTTTATTTAAGAGTGTAAATAAGCCAAGTCGGCTAGAGCTCGGCCAGTTAACGAGCTCATAAGCCGAGCTTGTCAGGCCACGATCTCTTCTCGGCTTGGCTCTTTGGCTAGCTTGCCAACTCCGTTTGCCTACTGCTAATCATTTCGATATATTTTTCATTGAGCTACCACTTCATTCTCTTCTGACTACCAATATCATTCTTGGTGAGCTCCATTAAAAATTGAATTTTTAGTTTGAGCTCGCAACCCGACTACTACCACTACAAGTCGAGCTTGAGTTCGAACTCGCCATTTGAGATCAAATCGAGCTTATGCTCACAATTTGACACACGAACCGAGCTCAATTCGTTTAAACCCCTAGCCCTACCTCTCTTGAAAGCAAAACTAAACCCCGAGCTAGATGAAGACCGGAGCTTGTAGAAGGTGTTAAAGCCCGACATAATTTATGCACCAATGATCTGGGGAACTCCTCCTGCTCCTGCAGCCATCGACCACTATAGTCCACTTGCTGGTCACAGTCGACCACTATCGACAACCACCTCCTTACAACGAAATGCTTTGCGGAGTCATAATGTGCTTTGCAAAATTTCAGCGTGCGTTGCGAAACAACGAAGTACCAGGCAGAACAGTGCGTAAGCTGGTACGTCGCGCTACGACGCACCTTTAAGATAATGTGTTGTTTCTTAGTAATCTTTTCCACCTACAGTCACTCTTGACTTTTGCATGACGAACATTGTATCTTAANGTTTGTGTTTTTCGTGTTCGACTCATTAACTTAGCGAACGAGCCAAACACGAGTTGTTTGTTTGGCTCGTTCGCGAACAACGAGCCGTGTTCGGCTCATTAACTTGGCGAACGAGCCGAACACGAGTTGTTTGTTCTGCTTGTTTGCGAACAACGAGCCGTTTCAACAGCTCTACTCTTTAGGACTTAAATTCCTATTTTTTCTACATAAAATCATAAATAAAATATTCAAGATAATTAAAATTTAGAATTAAAATATTCAGGATTTAAAAATTACAATTTTGCTTTCCTGCACATATTAATAGGGCCTCCACAAAACTTAAAAACCGCTATAGATAACTGCATTCATATTTGCATGTCCCGAGGAGGAGTTTCGTGCTTGTCTAACCTGACTGCCTCTACATCCCTTTATATAGGTGGTTGTCTAATGTGCCTAGGGTGTTAGAAGGTTTCCCGACCCAGGCGGGGAGTAAGTCCTTTTTTTGGAGTGTTTCCACCTTTGTAGCTGAACCTCCCATTCTCTTCTTTCCTAAGGCATCCTTGCCACTTCAGTAGGTATAAACTCCGCCTCTTAAAGCTCCAGCTAATAATCATTGGATATAGTTTCCTTCCTTTGACTTTAGGGCTACCGAGGTTCCCGTGGATGACACAAATCACAGATTGGTGACTGGGGATCTCAGAATGTGTTTGGTCGACTACCTTCATGACTAAGCAGACTTAAGGTCCTAGTAGTTATGGATAATGGGTTTGTGGAACCCCGACCCAGTTACCTCTATCTTCTAGGATTACTCTACCTTCCTTTTGTTGAGCCTCCTTGAGCCCTGTCGCTCCTTGACTTCATTGATATCATTTTGAAAGCCCGATGCCGATGAGCTGCCACCCATTTGGGATACGACAATTTTTCCTCTACTCTTATGACCCAAACATGCTTTGACGTGTTGGGATACCCATCAAGATGATTTAGGTTATTCCGTGAGCCTCGTGTGCCGATGAGCCACTACCCAGTCGAGATTTGAGAGATTCACTTTCTACTCGATGACTTAGCATGAGCTTTGAAGCATCGAAACTATTCCCACACAAAATAACCCTCTTTTGATTGCATATACCCCAGGTCTATGATAATATAAAGTGAAACTCCTTTTATCTAGAGTATTATTGGGTGACCCCAAGATGTAATTAACCAGTAGGAATATGTTCCTTTGGAAGTGCTCTTGACCCTAAAATAGGTACAGACGCCTGACTCTCTAGTTATGGGTAGTCTACGTAGGTAGTTCTTTCACAGATATTGGTTTAAGCTGCCTTCGCCCGAGCTTGTTTCGGTGGACATTCTTGACCTATCCTTGCGAGGTTTACACACGTAGACTTTCCACGTTTTACTTTTTCCCTTATTTTTTATTTTGTCGTATATCCATCTTATTCAGTTCCTCTCCTCTTCGAATCACTGATATAATTCAAAAGAATTTTTTTTTCGAATTAGGGAAGTTACGTCGATCGACAAGCTGGTGACTCATTCTAAAATAAAAGAGAGAAAAAATGAATGAAAAAAATAAAGATTTATTATATTGTATAAGATTGGTTAATGTTAATTAAATCTGATTAAAGTTTTTTAAATTTGTGTTTGAGGTTTGGTTTTGGATTTGATTAGGATATTGAATTTGTAGGTTTGGGCCTGACATTTAGAGATTGATTATAAAGATTTTATATTGGGTTTGGCGTTTGGATTTGAGTTTGATTTTGAGCTTTGAATTTGAGCTTGAGAACATTGGATTTGAGTTTGAGCTTGAAGTGGGAGTTGGAATTTAAATTTAAGGAAACTGGGTTTGAGTTTGAGTTTGGATTTAGATTTTAGGCTTAAGGAATAGGCAAGTTGAATTTGATGTTTACCCTAGACTAAGAAGAAAAAAATGTTAGGTTTTATTAGGTTAAGGATTTAGCTCTGATCAAGATGCTTATGGTTTTACATCATCCCGGGTGCATTATAATCCTTAGACTATTAACCAAGAAAACAACAAGAGGTTTCCATCATGGACATGACTAATGTATACCTTCCTAATATTAGATAGTTTGGGGTGCCATCGTCAGTAACCACAAGTTACTTAATCTTAGGACACCTGTCTAAACCAAGGTGGTAAAGTTGTTTGTTTTATAGGTCCTAGTCATTAGTATTAGCTATAGATATCTAATAAACTTTCCTGGGCTTCAAGACTTGACTAATCCAGGGTGTTTTTGATTCTTGATTTTACATTTATGTCAGCTAACTAGGGTTCACAAGTTGCATCTACATAGGCAGTAATTTTTATTAACTATTTTTTTAGGTATAATAATTAATTTGTGGTTTATTTTGATTCCTAATTTGTTAATCGTGGTGTAAATTAGGGTTTCTTCTGAATTATGGGATTCATTTTCTTAATTTATCAGTTTGTAAGATAGCTCAGGGTTTTTTCTAAGTTCAATTTGTTTTTTTATCCTAAATTAATATTTTTTGTATGATTCTTTCTCCTAAATTTGAACTTTAGTATTTGTTTTTACTATCCTATGTCTGACTTTTATATGTCAGAATGTTTAATTCAAACCTTTCATGCTTACACTTTTCATGTTTAAGGCTCATCCACATCTTACAATTGAAATATAATTTCTTTTACACACAAAAAAGAAATTAATTTTTCAAAGGATTTTATCATGCAAAGAATTTTAATGATGTGAATGCGTGAAATGTCCCACGACTTATATGCTTAAGACCTAAGCTCGTAGATCACATGTCCTTAGAAAGATATAAGTCTTGCTTATACTAAGCTTTTTAAGGTGATTTGTAATTCTTATGTTGTCTTGATATTTTAATTAGTAAGTACACTAGAGAGGTTGTTTATTATTTGAAAAAGAGTTCTTTGGAATGATTTCTTGAGGTTAGATTTAGATTAGTTTTCTTGAATTTGTTAAAGTATATTGAAAGCTTAGGTTTGCTTCTTAAGAGTTTGAGTTTTAGGATATTTAGAATTTCTAAATTTTAGTTTTAAAGATTGAATTTCTTTAAATTTTTTTAATTAAAGTTTTTAAAAGTTTGTTTTAAATTATTTAAGTTTGCTAGAGGGCTAGGTTTAGTTTTGTTTCATTAATTAATAATAACTTTTTAAAAATAAATTTTACATTGAGGTCTTTAAATTTTAACTAAAAAAAGTTCATGCTTTTATTTAGACATGTTTATTTGTTAAGTTTTTTTTTAATTGTTTTATAAAAAAAGAGTTCTTGTTTAATTAATAATTCTCTTAGTTTCCAAAAAGAATTTTTGTTAATTTATTTTAATTTTTGGGTTTGGTTTTAAAAGAGGTTTATTTTGTTAAGTTTTAATTAAAATTGGGTTTATCTTTTATTTTTAAAAGTATTATTAAATTTATTTGAAATTGTCTTTAAAGTCTTTAAAAGAGATTCTGCTCTTGAACCTTCATAAATTTTAAAATTTTATATATTCAAAGAACATTTAATTGTGGTAAAAAAATATATATATTTAGGTTTACATAAAAAGATATCATTTAAAGTACTTTTAATTTATACACAACTTAATAAAAATATCATTTTATTTAGAAATTACTGCATGAGTTTTGCTTAAGTTAGGCATACTTGGCCGCATTCCCATGCGGCAACTAGTGCTATCAAAACGGCTCGTTGTTCACGAACAGTTCATGTTCGACTCGTTAAGAAACTCGTGTTCGGCTCGTTCGCTAAGTTAACAACCTGAACATGAAAACACGAGCAAATATTTGTATGTTCGTGTTCGACTAATTTTGACTCGAAATACTACAAATCAATTATAAGGGNTGCAATTTTATTTTCTTGCACATATTAATAGGGCCTCCACAAAACTTAAAAACCATTATAGATAATTGCATTCATATTTACATGTCCCGAGGAGGAGTTCCATGCTTGTCTAACCTGACTGGCCCTACATCCCTTTATATATGTGGTTGTCTAATGTGCCTAGGGTGTTAGAAGGCTTCTCGACTCAAACGGGGTGTAAGTCTTTTTGTTTAGAGCGTTTTCAGTTTTGTAGCTGAATCTCCCCCTATCTTCTTTTCTAAGGCATTCTTGCCACTTTGGCAGGGATAAGCTCCACCTCTTGGATCTCCAGCTTATAATCATTGGATATAGTTTCCTTCATTTGACCTTAGGGCTACCAAGGTTCCTGTGGATGACGCAAAATTACAGATTGGTGACCGGGGATTTCAGGATATGTTGGGTCGACTACCTTCACAACTGAGTAGACTTAGGGTCCTAGTAGTTATGGATAATAGGTTCGTGGAACCCCGACCCAGTTACCTCTACCTTCTAGGATTACTCTACCTTCCTTTTATTGAGCCTCCTTGAGCCCTGTCGCTCATTAACTTCATTGATATCATTTTGAAGGCCCGATGCAAATGAGCTGACGCCCATTTGAGATACGACGATTTTTAATCTGCCCTTATGACCCAAACGTGCTTTAAAGTGTTGGGATACCCCATCAAGATGATTTAGGTTTTTTAGTGAGCCCCGTGTGTCGATGAGCCTCTACCCATTCAGGATTTGAGAGACTTACTCTCTACTGGATGACTTAGCATGAGCTTTGAAGCATCAGAACTGTTCCTACACAAAATAACCCTCTTTTGATTGCATATACCCCAGGTCTATGATAATATAAAGCGAAACTCCTTTTATCGAGAGTGTTCTTGGGTAACCCCCAAGATGTAATTAACCAATAGGAATACGTTTCTTTAGGAGTGCTCTTGACCCTAAAATAGGTACATAAACCTGACTCTCTAGTTATGGGTAATCTACGTAGGAACTTCTTTCGCAGATATTGGTTTAAGCTGCCTCGCTCGAGCTTGTTTCGGTGGACATTCTTGACCTACCCTTGCAAGGTTTATCGCACGTAGACTTTCCACGTTATACTTTTTCCCTTGTTTGTTATTTTGTCATATATCCCATCTTATTCAGTTCCTCTCCTCTTCGAATCACTGATATAATTCAAAAGAGAGATTTATTTGAATTGGAGAAGATAAGAACGATCGACAAGCTGGTGACTTCGTCTAAAATAAAAGAGAGAAAATGAATGAAAAAATTAAGATTTATTATATTATATAAGATTGGTTAATGTTAACTAAATCTGATTAAAGTTTTTTAAATTTGTGTTAGAGGTTTGGGTTTGGTTTTGGATTTGATTAGAATATTGAATTTGTAGGGTTTGGGTCTGACATTTAGAGATTGAATATAAAGATTTTATATTGGGTTTGGCGTTTGGATTTGAGTTTGATTTTGAGCTTGAGAACATTGGATTTGAGTTTGAGCTTGAAGTGGGAGTTGGATTTTAAATTTAAGGAAACTGGGTTTGAGTTTGAGTTTGGATTTAGATTTTAGGCTTAAAGAATATACAAGTTGAATTTGATGTTTACCTTTGACTAAGGGGAAAAAATGTTGGGTTTTTTTAGGTTAAGGCTTCAGCTCTGATAAAGATGCTTATGGTTTTACATCATCTCGGGTGCATTATAATCCTTAGACTATTAACTAAGAAAATAACAAGAGGTTTCCATTATGGACATGACTAATGTATACCTTCCTAATATTAGATAGTTTATGGTGCCATCGTCAGTAACCACAAGTTACCTAATCTTAGGACACCTGTATAAACAAAGGTGGTAAACTTGTTTGTTTTATAGGTCCTAGTCATTAGTATTAGTTATAGATATCTAATAAGCTTTTCTGGGCTTCAAGACTTGACTAATCCAGGGTGTGTTTGACTCTTGATTTTACATTTATGTCAACTAACTAGGGTTCACAGGTTGCATCTACATAGGCGATAATTTTGATTAACTATTTTTTTAGGTATAATAATTAATTCATGGTTTATTTTGATTCCTAATTTGTCAATCATGGTATAAATTAGGGTTTCTTCTGAATTATGGGATTCATTTTCTTAATTTATCTATTTGTAAGATATCTAAGGGTTTTTTCTAAGTTCAATTTGTTTTTTTTTAATCCTAAATTAATATTTTTTTGTATGATTTTTTCTCCTAAGTTTTATCTTTAGTATTTTGTTTACTATACCATGTCTGACTTTTATATGTTAGAGAGTTTAATTCAGACCTTTCATGCTTACACTTTTCATGTTTAAGGCTCATCCACATCTTACGATTGCAATATAATTTCTTTTACACACAAAAAAGAAATTAATTTTTCAAAAGATTTTATCATGCAAAGAATGTTAATGATGTGAATGCGTGAAATGTCCCAAAACTTATATGCTTAAGACCTAAGTTGGTGGATCACATGTCCTTAGAAAGATACAAGTCTTGCTTATACTAAGCTTTTTAAGGTGATTTATAATTCTTATGTTGTATTGATATTTTAATTAGTAAGTACACAAGAGAGGTTGTTTATTATTTGAAAAAGAGTTCTTTGGAATGATTTCTTGAGGCTATATTTAGATTAGTTTTCTTGAATATGTTAAAGTATATTGAAAGCTTGGGTTTACTTCTTAAGAGTTTGAGTTTTAGGATATTTTGAATTTCTAAATTTTAGTTTTAAAGATTGAAGTTTTGTTAAATTTTTTAATTAAGTTTATAAAAATTTGTTTTAAATTATTTAAGTTATTAAAGGACTAGGTTTAGTTTTGTTTCATTAATTAATAATGATTTTTTAAAAATAAATTTTACATTGAGGTTTTTAAATTTTAACTAAAAAAAGTTCATGCTTTTATTTAGACATGTTTATTTGTTAAGTTTTTTTTTTATATAAAAAAGAGTTCTTGTTTAATTAAAAATTCTCTTAGTTTCCAAAAAGAATTTTTGTTAATTTATTTTAATTTTTGGGTTTGGTTTTAAAAGTGGTTTATATTGTTATGTTTTAATTAAAATTGGGTTTATCTTTTATTTTTAAAAGTGTTATTAAATTTATTTGAAATTATCTTTAAAGTCTTTAAAAGAGATTCTGCTGATCTTGAACCTTCATAAATTTTAAAATTTTATATATTCAAAGCACATTTAGTTGCGGTAAAAAAATATATATGTTTAGGTTTACATAAAAAGATATCATTTAAAGTATTTTTAATTTATACACAACTTAATAAAAATATCATTTTATTTAGAAATAACTGCATGAGTTTTGCTTAAGTTAGGCATACTTAGCTGCAACTCATGCGGCAACTAGGGCTATCAAAATGGCTCGTTGTTCGTGAACAGCTTGTGTTCGTCTCGTTAAGAAGCTCGTGTTCGACTCGTTCGCTAAGTTAATGACTTGAACATGAAAAACACGAACAAATATTAGTTTGTTCGTGTTCAGTTCATTTTGGCTGGAAATACTATAAATCAATTATACATAGAGAGAGAGAGAGAGAGAGAGAGAGAGAGAGAGAGAGAGAGAGAGAGAGAGATTGAGCTCATAGATATGTAAAAATATAAGAATTGAGTGGTACGTATGAATGCCTTTCTTAAAATTTTGGGTTTGATATTTTTTTTAATAACACATTGGTGTTATAAATTTATACATGAAAAAAAAAAAATATTTGGCTTTTAAAAACTTAATTAAAAAGATATTTTTTTATGTGATATTAAAGATTTAAATATTATTAATATAAATAATCAAAATTTGATTTTAGATATGTAAATACAAGTATGTCGTATCAATATAAGTCTTCCCATGCAGTCGCCTCATTTCTCCAATTTCAAATCCTTAAAACCCATCAGCACCTCGTTGATTTCTGTTTCTCAAACCAAACTTCCTCTGCCACCAACCGCCTCCGCAATCGCGCTATAAATACACGCACAAAGCATCGATTTCTCGCACTGCAATACAAGCCAAGCGATCCTTCAGCCCCATTGCAGCTTTTATCCAGCAAGAGCTGCGATGGCCCCTCTTTNTATATGGTGTTTGACAAACTTAACGTAACAATTAGGCACCACCCACTTAGATCCGTATTTCTTAATTTTAAATAAAGTAATACAGATGTTGTTGCAAGTCAATCGGTAATTAATATAACGTCAACTGTTTGTTATGCTTCCTCTTTATATATCAGTTGTCTAAAAAATTAGACTGAACTACTTTATTGTAATGGCCATTGTGATTTGATTTATCAACTTATTCAACCCAATAAAAATAGCAAAAAAGACAATAAGCTAATTGTCCTCCCTAAGGCTGTAAATGAGCCAAGCCGGCTCGATCTCAGCTGGTTAATGAGGTCATGGGCCAAACTTATGTTGCAAGCTGGGTCAATTAGCCTACCGCTATTTTGATGTATTTTCCGATGAGCTGCCGCAACATCCTCCTCCTCGACTACCAATACCTTCTCCGGTGAGCTCACTTATAAAAAACTGAATTTTTAATTCGAGAGAGAGAGGGCCGGCTCACCAGCAGGCTGCTACCACTACGAGCCCAGATGGACTCGAGCTCAAGCTCGATAATGGCCCGGTGAACTCAAGCTCATAATTGACAGACAAGCCGAACTCNACGCCTTCTTAAAATTTTGGGAAATCAGTCATTCAATCTGTATGAACATAATTATATTAGATGAACACTCTAAACCAATAGTTGATCCACAAAGGAGATTAAACTCTATAATGAAAGAAGTAGTAAAAAAAGAAATTTTGAAATGGTTAGACACTGAAATTATATATCTATTTGTATGTCTATCTATTTGCATCTATTTACATGTCTATCTACTAAACAATTCTCATCTATTTGCATGACTATCACCTAAAGTTACAACACATTGGTGTTATAAATTTATACAATGGGAAAAAAAATATTTGGCTTTTAAAAATTTAATAAAAAAGATATTTTTTGATGTGATATTAAAGATTTAAATATTTTTAATATAAATAATAAAATTTTGATTTTAGATATGTAAATACAAGTAAGTCGTATCTATATAAGTCTCCCCATGCAGTCGCCTCATTTCTCCAATTTCAAATCCTTAAAACCCATCAGCAACTCGTTGATTTCTGTTTCTCAAACCAAACTTCCTCTGCCACCAACCGCCTCCGCAGTCGCGCTATAAATACACGCACAAAGCGTCGATTTCTCGCACCGCAATACAAGCCAAGCGATCCTTCAGCCCCATTGCAGCTTTTATCCAGCAAGAGCTGCGATGGCCCCTCTTTNAATTTCCCGCACTGCAATACAAGCCAAGCGATCCTTCAGGCCCGTTGCAGCTTTTATCCAGCAAGAGCTGCGATGGCCCCTCTTTCCATCTCCAAGCCTCTGTTCTATCTGCTTCTCCCACTTTCCCTCTTCGTCTCCCCCGTTCTAGGTAACCATAACTTTTCACTCTTCGTCTCCCCCGTTCTAGGTAACCATAACTTTTCACTCTTCGTCTCCCCCGTTCTAGGTAACCATAACTTTTCACTCTCAATATGTATTGTACTAATTTTCATTTGTCTAAGGTGCTGTGGACGGCTGCCGCTGTGAAGCCGTCGAATAAGAAATTGTTTTTCAAAAAATTATGATGATTATTACAATTTTATTTTATTTTTTTAAAAAAGTTAGATCTCTGCTTTCTGGCGGCTATCACAGATAGTCAGACATTATGAAAAATGTAATTTTTTTTTAGAACTCATAGTCGCTGCAATATAATTCCTATAAATCCAATAAAATTGTTTGACAGTTTCTGCGGAAGTTTGTGAAACTAAATCTCAAGCCTAGCGAAGTTAAATCCATTGATTCATGAGATTTAGAATTTACTGGATTTACAACTAAAATCTGTGAAATCCAAATTTGTGGCATTGAAAAATTTATTTTGTCTAAAAAAAAATTTGTGTAAGTAGCCACACAACCCCTAATTGTTTTTTCCACATACAGGACGGTCGACTGTCACCTGCGAGAAATTGGACCGCAGCAGATGTGCCTTCGCGGTGTCCTCCAAGGGTTATCGATGCGTGCTGGAGAAGCACGTGCGAGGGGAAAGCCGACAGGAGNTTTTGTCTAAGTTGTTGTGGATGGCTCTACTTGTGAAGCTGTTGAATAAGAAATTATTGTTAAAAAAATTATGATGACTATTATAATTTTTTTTTATTTTTTAAAAAAAATTAGATCTCTGCTTTCTGGCAGCTATCACAGATAGTCAGACATTATGAAAAATGTAGTTTTTTTTTAGAACTCATAGTCGCCGCAATCTAAATCCTATAAATCCAATAGAATTGTTTGACAATTTCTGCCGAGATTTAAGTAGACATGCGGTCGGAGGTTTGTGAAATTAAATCTCAAGCCCAGCGAAGTTACATCCATTGATTCATGAGATTTAGAATTTACGGGATTTACAACTAAAATCTGTGGAATCCAAATTTATGGCATTGAAAAATTTATTTTGTCTAAAAAAAAATTGTGTAAGTGGCCACACAGCCCCTAATTGTTTTTTTTCACATACAGGACGATCGATTGTCACCTGCGAGAAACTAGACCGCAGCAGATGCGCCTTCGCGGTGTCCTCCAAGGGTTATCGATGCGTGCTGGAGAAGCACGTGCGAGGGGAAAGCCGACAGGAGATTTACTCTTGCCGTAGCTCCGGTGTGGATGCCGCCGGTTTCCCCGGCTTGATCGAGACCGACAAGTGTGTTAAATCTTGCGGACTTAACCGCGATACTTTTGGGATATCTTCGGATTCTTTGCTCGACCGGAAGTTTATCGAGAGGCTCTGCTCGCCAGAATGCTACCGTGGATGCCCAAATGTTGTCGAACTCTACTTCAATCTAGCCGCCGGTGAAGGTAATGATTCGATTCAATCAAGGCTGAATATGCTAGTTGGAATTATGTTTGAAAACATGGGGAGTATTGAATGCTTAAAAACTTAGGAGTACTCTATATTATTCTAAATTACAGTTTAAAATTTAAGTTTTTTGAGTTTTAATTTTATATGCATTTATTTTTAAATGTAAACCAAACTTAGGCTTGTAGGTGGGTCCCATATNGGAATGCTACCGTGGATGCCCAAATGTTGTCGAACTCTACTTCAATCTCGCCGCGGGCGAAGGTAATGATTCGATTCAATCAAGGCTGAATATGCTGGTTAGAATTATGTTTGAAAACTTGGGGAGTCTTGAATGCTTAGAAACTTAGGAGTACTCTAAATTATTCTATATTACAGTTTAAAATTTAAGTTTGAGTTTTAATTTTCTATGCTTTTATTTTTAAATATATACAAAACTTAGGCTTGCAGGTGGGTCCCATAAATGGTGTTTGACAAACTTAACCTAACAATTAGGCACCACCCACTTAGATCCGTATTTCTTAATTTTAAATAAATTAATACAGATGTTGTTGCAAGTCAATCGGTAATTAATATAACGTCAACTGTTTGTTATGCTTCCTCTTTATATATCAGTTGTCTAAAAAATCAGACAACTACTTTATTGTAGTGGCCATTATCATTTGATTTATCAATTTATTCAACCCAACAAAAATAGCAAAAAACACAATAACCTAATTGTCCCCCCTAAGGGTGAAAATGAGCCAAGCCGGCTCGATCTCAGCTGGTTAATGAGGTCATGGGCCAAACTTATGGAGCCACGAGCTCAAGCTCGAGCTCATCCCGACTTTGATCATTAGCTTGAAAGTTGGCTCCATTAGCCTACCGCTATTTTGATGTATTTTCCGATGAGCTGCCGCAATATTCTCCTCCTCCGACTACCAATATCTTCTCCGGTGAGCTTACATAAAAAAAAAAAAAACTGAATTTTTGATTCGAGAGAGAGAGAGCCGGCTCACGAGCAGGCTGCTACCACTACGGCCCAGATGGACTCGAGCTCAAGCTCGATAATGGCACGGTGAACTCAAGCTCAGAATTGACAGACAAGCCGAACTCAATGATGGCATGGCTCGAGCTCTAAAGGCCTCAATTACACCTCTAGGACTAAAAAAAAAAAAGGAAAAAGAAAAGGAAAAAGTAGCAAAAAAAAATACATGACCTTTTTATTTTCAATTTCATTTTTTACACAAGACTCATATTTTGCTTAATTATGGCAGGTGTTTTCCTCCCAAACACCTGCGGAAGAAACGGAGGCAGCTCACGGCGTGAAATGTCGGAGATAAGAAGTTCCGGCGATGTGNTTTGTACTAATTTTTATTTGTCTAAGGTGCTGTGGACGGCTGTAGCTGTGAAGCTGTTGGATAAAAAATTATAATTCAAAAAATTATGATCACTATTATAATTTTATTTTATTTTTTTTAAAAAGTTAGATCTCTGCTTTCTGGCGGCTATCACAGATAGTCAGACATTATGAAAAATATAATTTTGTTTAGAACTCACAGTCGCTGCAATCTAAATCCTATAAATTCAATAGAATTGTTTGACAGTTTCTGCTGAGATTTAAGTAGACATGCGGTCGGAAGTTTGTGAAATTAAATCTCAAGCCTAGCGAAGTTAAATCCATTGATTCATGAGATTTAGAATTTACGGGATTTACAACTAAAATCTGTGAAATCCAAATTTATGGCATTGAAAAATTTATTTTGTCTAAAAAAAATTGTGTAAGTGGCCACACAGCCCCTAATTGTTTTTTCCACATACAGGACGATCGATTGTCACCTGCGAGAAACTAGACCGCAGCAGATGCGCCTTCGCGGTGTCCTCCAAGGGTTATCGATGCGTGCTGGAGAAGCACGTGCGAGGGGAAAGCCGACAGGAGATTTACTCTTTCCGTAGCTCCAGTGTGGATGCCGCCGGTTTCTCCGGCTTGGTCGAGACCGACAAGTGTGTTAAATCTTGCGGACTTAACCGCAATACTTTTGGGATATCTTCAGATTCTTTGCTCGACCAGAAGTTTATCGAGAGGCTCTGCTCGTCGGAATGCTACCGCGGATGCCCAAATGTTGTCGAACTCTACTTCAATCTCGCCGCCGGTGAAGGTAATGATTCGATTCAATGAAGGCTGAATGTGCTAGTTAGAATTATGTTTGAAAACTTGGGGAGTATTGAATGCTTAGAAACTTAGGAGTACTCTAAATTATTCTAAATTACAGTTTAAAATTTAAGTTTGAGTTTTAATTTTATATGCATTTATTTTTAAATGTAAACCAAACTTAGGCTTGTAGGTGGGTCCCACATATGGTGTTTGACAAACTTAACCTAACAATTAGGCACCACCCACTTAGATCCGTATTCCTTAATTTTAAATAAAGTAATACAGACGTTGTTGCAAGTCAATCGGTAATTAATATAACGTCAACTGTTTGTTATGCTTCCTCTTTATATATCAGTTGTCTAAGAAAGTAGACTGAACTACTTAATTGTAATGGCCATTGTGATTTGATTTATCAACTTATTCAACCCAACAAAAATAGCACAAAAGATAATAAGCTAATTGTCCTCCCAAAGGGTGTAAATGAGCCAAGCCGGCTGGATCTCAGCTGGTTAATGAGGTCATGGACCAAACTTATGTTGCAAGCTGGGTCAATTAGCCTACCACTATTTTGATGTATTTTCTGATGAGCTGCAGCAACATCCTCCTCCTCCGACTACCAATATCTTGTCCGGTGAGCTCACTTATAAAAAACTGAATTTTTAATTTGAGAGAGAGAGAGCCGGCTCACCAGCAGGCTGCTACGACTATGAGCCTAGATGGACTCGAGCTCAAGCTCGATAATGGCCCGGTGAACTCAAGCTCATAATTGACAGACAAACCGAACTCAATGATGCATGGCTCGACCTCAAAAGGCCTCGATTACACCTCTAGGACTAAAAAACAAAAAAAAAAGAAAAAGAAAAGTAGAAAAAAAGAATACATGACCTTTTTTTATTTCAATTTCAATTTTTACACAAGACTCATATTTTGCTTACTTATGGCAGGTGTTTTCCTACCAAACACCTGCGGAAGAAACGGAGGCAGCTCACGGCGTGAAATGTCGGAGATAAGAAGTTCCGGCGATGTGAAAGCAGCGGCTGGGGTGAACCTTATAGCTTTACCTCCTTCATCGACGGAAGAGCTACAAACCCATAACAATGGGGATGCCTTGCCGCCAATTTAAATGATGTTTTATGATTCAAATATTGATCTCGAATAAGTAAATATTCATGTGGTATACTATTTACGGGGAGAAAAGCTAGTTTCGTTCTATAGTGGTCTTTATGTTTAGTGTTAGTTAACTATCACTAAATAAGTTGCGCGCTTCGAAAGGCTTATATATATATATATATATATAACTGGTAAGAAATGATGTTTTTAATTAAGTTTTTTAATTAAGTGTCTGTTTGGGGCAGCTGCAGTTTATTAATAAGTTATTGATCAATTGCTGATCTGGATAAACTGGTTGGTTGTTTGATTTGTGTTGGAAAACAGTTGGTTTTAGACAAATGACAATTCTATCTCTGTGCAATAATATTGTTTGCAATTTACATGATACTTGAGAAACAAAGAACAACTTCATAACAATATAAAACATAAAATGCAAACTCCTTTAACAGTGAGTAGCAAAATTGATAAAAAAAATATTAAAATTATAATTAAAAATATGATAATATTAATTTTAAAATCCAGACGATGTATGTCACGAGCTACGTTATCCTCCAAGTGTACCATCTAACCATAATTACTATCGGTAGTAAAATCTGTCGGACTATTTGCTTATTGAAAGTTGTCACAATTCTCTGTGATGCTCTTCGAGCACCTGTAGAACTGTCTCACATATCTATGTGTCCGACGTAACATCAGTTGGGAAGTCTATGATCCGTAGTGGAGTAGCACTCTTCAGGAGGTTCCTGAAATTCTAGAACTCATCTTTCCTGAATGATTCAAAAGACAATCTATTTGTCATACCATAAATTGAAATTGCTAAAAGTAGTAATTAATTACACTTTTTTGCAGATGTGAGGTCTTAGAGAATGAAGTATACCAACCAACGTCATACCTTGTAAAATAAAAAGGTATTTGATTGTCTTTAGCTCAATTAATACCAAGTTTATGTATATCACATATGCATATCACCAAAAAAATGTCATCCATAAGTACCTCAAAAACCTTGTCATTGAAAAGAAGAAAGGAATCTGTTTGTCTTTATCAGGATTTCACATGTGTCACCACCTGACAGAAACTAAACAAATCATCCAGAAGAACTCATAAGGTCGAACGGCTTATCATGAATCTCATAAACCCAAAAAAAAAAAAAGAATGAAAAGCAATTAGAAAAGGAGAAAAAGTATTTACAAATAACATTAAAATTATCTTAAAAAGATTGTATTTAATTTTAAATAGTTATATTCATCGATTAGCCTAAGCGACCTCTTTAGTAACTGCCAATTCTCTCAGCTTCCGTGAGCCATGACAAGTCCCGCCTACATTAAGTGAAAAGGAATACAATACTTAAAGGGTGAAAACTCTCTGTTTAGATGGGTCAATTTTCAAACTGTTAATCGCGAAATTAAAAAAAAATCAAATTCAATTAAAATGTTGATAAAATTAGACCGATCGAACTTAAATAGTTCGTTAAGGAAAAAAAATCAAAAAATAATTTTTGTTAAAGTTCGATTATAAATCAATTAATGATTACATATTTTATATGAATAATATCAATTCAATTTCAAAAAATTTTCATTCAATTTTTTATTTTTTATTTTTTGATTTATTCAATTAAAAATTTAAAAATCGAAATAGTAAACAACAAATAAATATTAAACTTTTAAAAATAAAAACTTTAAATGCATTATTAAAATCAAATCAAATTAATTAAATTTATCCAGCTCAATTCTACTTTTAAGTTCTTTTCAAATAATAAATTAGAATACTATTTCTTCCTCCCATACATTTATTTTTCGCTCAAGTTAACTTATGGTATGTTTGGGGCAACTGCAGCTTATCCAGTTTATCTAGATAAACAACTTATTCTGATAATCTGCTGATCGACAGCTTATTCTGATAAACTGACTAGCTGTTTGGTTTGAGCGTTTTCAAAACAGCTAATTATGGATAAATGACAATTCTGTCTATGTTCTTGATAAGTTGTTTAACTGTTTGATTTGTGCGTTTGGAAAACAGCTGATTTGTAGCTTTTGTGGATAAAAGATTATTTTGATAAGCACAATGTCATTGTTTGCACTAGAACTTTAACATATACATATTTAACAGTTCAGAACAAGAAAAAAATATAATTTTACAACAGTACAAAAGTATGATAATTTTAATAATTTTATTTAATTATCAAAAATCACTCAAATATGTTTTTAAAAATAATCCAAAGAATTTGAGTCATACAAAATTGTCTTGAGGGCATTTACATACATACCAGACAAATCTTACATATTTACATATCTAACATCTATAAATAACATTTACACTTGACGAATGAACAAAATTAAAAAAAAAAAGTACCAGCTCTCAATGTATCCTTCCAATGGCAGCGATGGCAATGCCTGCAGCATCATGAGCATCAGTTCTTTCACGAATTATGACTGATTTGGATCCCAAAGCAAGCCAATGATAACATTTGTGGCAGCCCCAGTTCTGCGCAATGAGCAACAACTTGGACAGGACTGGAACAAAAAAATAGTTTGCAAGATGAAATGGACACAGTTGAAGACCAATTTTTGCCTTCTTGACATTGAACAACAACCATTAACACATAAATTGTTACCTGTATGCATTACCAGCATGGTATTCGGTAACAAATCCAATCAAAAGACCAGCCTATAGTCCAATTGTTACACAAAATAACAACTCCCTGCAAGTTCAAAAGAGGTAGAATGAATATATTCATCAAATCCAAATATCTTGAAACTGAAGGGTTTCATATTGAATGGGAAACTACACAATTAACTTTTAAATTGCGTTTTTGCCAAACTAGCATTAAATGGCATTTGCATTAATATAGCCTGAAGTTTGAAGAGCACAATAAAAAATAAAAATAAAAATGTAGTTCATTTATTTGTATGGTGTTAGTTATGTAGAGATAAATTTTGAATGGTAAGAATTTTATCTTCTTTATATTTAGTATTCATGGTCTGTTCGGGACAGCTGTTGATTATTTATAATCTGTTAATCTGATAATTTGCAGATTATCAGAATAAGCTGACTTGCTGTTTGGGGCAGCTTATTCATAACAGCTTATTGACAGATGTTGTTGTATAAATGACCATTCTGCTCATGTTTGGTTAAGCTGTTTGTAACAGAACTGTATGAGTATATAAATAGATAAAATAGAACTCACAAATCATTACAGATCAGTTCAAAAAGATAACATAGAGTGCTCACACTATTCATTACATGTAGTCCTTGATTCTTCATTTGAAAGAGCTTAGGAGCAACCTAGCAGCCTCTAAACCTTCTATTGGTAATTTATGCATTCTACATATATATCTTTTGTAACTAATAAAAAATTATTTCAAATAATACAACCTAAATCATTAAGCTTATTCCTTAAAATTAATTTAGTTACATAACACTATGATCAATAGTTCTTCAGACTAATTACTGAATATTATTCCTAGTGATTTAATTCCCAAAAAATATTCATGATNGCGTCGGAAGAGCTACAAACCCGTAACAATGGGGATGCCTTGCCTCCAATTTAAATGATGTTTTATGATTCAAATATTGATCTCGAATAAATAAATATTCATGTGGTATACTATTTACGGGGAGAAAAGCTAGTTTCGTTCTATAGTGGTCTTTATGTTTAGTGTTAGTTAACAATTATTTATGTTTAGTGTTAGTTAACAGTTACTAAATAAGTTGCGCTTCTCGAAACGCTTATATATATAAAACTTGTAAGAAATAATGTTTTAATTAAGTTGTTTAATTAAGTGTCTCTTTGGGGGCAACTACAGTTTATTAATAAGTTACTAAAAATCAACTAATCTGGATAGACTACTGATCAGTAGCTGATCAGTAGCTGATCCAGATAAGCTGGTTGATTGTTTGGTTTGTGTTGTTGTAAAACAATTGTTTTTAGACAAATGACAATTCTACCTCTGTGCAATAATGTTATTTTAACAACACTGTCATCACAATTTACTTGATACTTGAGAAACAAAAAACAACTTTAGAACATTACAAAAAAAAAAATGCAAACCCCTTTAACAGTGAGTATTAAAATTAACAACTTTAGAACTTTAGATACTTGAGAAACAAAAAATAACTTTAGAACAATACAAAAAATAAAATGCAAACCCCTTTAACAGTGAGTATTAAAATTAATAAAAAAAAAAGAAAAAAGAAAACTAATAAAATTATAATAATAAAACATGATAATATTAATTTTAAAATCCAGACGGCGTATGTCACGAGCTACGTTGTCCTGCAGGTGTACCATCTAACCCCGATTACTATCAGTAGTAAAATTTGTCAGATTGTCTGCTCATCGAAAGTTGTCACACTTCTCTGTAATGCCCTGCGAGCATCTGTAGAATTGTCTCCCATATCTGTGTGTGCGACAGTTGGGAAGTCTATGGTCCGCAGTGGAGGAGCACTCATCGGGAGGTTCCCGAAATACTAGAGCTTATCTTTCTTTTAGAACTCTCATTCTCTTTCTTCCTTCCACGATCTTGCTTGCCCTTAACATATAAACTGTCGCCATGAGAGCTTTCCCCTGCATTCTGCTCCTGCTGGTTGTGAGTCAACAATGTTGCAGTAATCTCATCAACTATGATAGTTTCTTTCCCATATGTAAGAATAATCAACAGGGGTTCATAGGAAGAAGACAGTGAACATAAAAAAATCATCGCTCGATCTTCATCCTCAATATTCATATCAAGTCGTGACAGGTATGTGATTATTTGATTGAAGTCATTAACATGCTGCGCTAGATCAGAACATTCTTGCATCTTCAACTCGTACAGTTTTTGCTTCATATGCAATTTATTCGTCAGAGATTTAGTCATAAACTAGGTTTCCAATTTCTTCCATATCTCCCCTAGAGATTTTGAATTCATCACGTGATACATAACTTCATCTGTCATGCATATGTGTATAGTTGCTGCCGCTCGTTGTTGCAATTCTTTCAAATCTTCATTCTGCATGACATCTAGTTTTGCTGCCCGCAAAGCTTTCAAGATTCTATGTTGAGCCAACAGATCTTTTACTTTTGTTTGTCACAATTCGAAGTTACCAGTTCTATCGAACTTCACTACCTCAAATTTCGCACCAGATAATGTCATTTGAAATTGATCATACAACAAATTATTCTGCAAATTCTTTGCTGAGAATCTTTCTCAAGAAAAGATTAAAAAAATTTCTTTAATTAGATTTCCTTAATTAAGTTTTTTTTTTTCAAAAAGTAAAAAAGTTTTTTTTTTGAAAAAAAAAGATTGAAATATTTTCTTGATTAAGTTTCTTTAATTAAATTTTCATTAATTAAAATATTTCCTTTAAATTAATGAATTCAAAAAATTTTCTTTTTTTTCTCAAGAAGAATGAAATTAATCGGACCCACAGCCAGCAATTTTCCTCCATTGAATCCCTCCTGCATGGGAAAGTTCTTCCCTTAAATCGGAGCCCAGCAGTAGAACTTTCCTTCCCTGAAATGCAGAAAATTATTTCCCCAACGGAAGGAAAGGAAATCTTGTGGAAGGAAAGAAAATCTGAGAGAATATTCCTCTAGATTCCCTTCCAATTTCTTTCTCTCTGGTTTATCCGCCCAGTAAACTTCTGCAGACTTCCCCCGTCGCCGATTGCTTTCTGCGCGTCGCACACAAAGCTTCCGTACAAATCGCGAAATCAGATCGCGATCCCTTCTACCAGTCGCGAACCGCGAACAGGAACTCCCACGCGCTTCCGTCACCCGCCTTCCGCGATTCAGAGAGCAGTCTGGCCCGCACGCCTTCGGCTCCTAACCGCTATTGTACCCCGAGAAAACCCGCAGCTCCTGTTTCACTGCAAAGCACCGAGTCGCTACAAACTGCCGCAAGCAGCAAACTGTCTTCTCTTTCCTGCGCTGAAATTTTCTTCTTCCACTTGAACCAGGTTCTGAGACAGCTTATTGAGAAATTATGACGAAGAAAAATTAAAATCGACACAAATCCAGAAGAATATAAAGATTTAACGAGGTTCGGCAAAGATGCCTACGTCCTCGGAAGCAGAACAACGAGTTCCTTTCAATATTCAGAAAAGAGATTACATAAATCATGAATAACACCTAGGATTACATACAGATCTATTTATAACCCTAAAAAACTCTAAAGTATAATATATAATTACCAAATTACCCCAATACCGCACTCCCAACCCACATAAGAAAACTCCTTTGATTTAGACAGAATCTTCCGCTCCAGAATCTATCCCTTTATGATATATGAGTCATATCTAACAATAACGAATTAACGATTTCTAGAAAAGAAAAAAAGAAAAAATATGATAAAAATCACGTATCAGAATTGCGCCATCATATATTTCATCCATAGCATCAAAGCTTAGCTATTTATACAATTAATATCCAGTTTTGCTCATCAATTATCCATTCTAATATTTAAATTTTGCAATGAAACCTTACTCTATTGGGCTTGTTTGGTTGCAACTAAGATTTAGTTTGAATGGGATTTAGCAAATATGGTATGTTTTAATAGGATTTAATAGGCTTTACTAAATCTCACTCTCGCCACAAGCCTCTACTTCTCTAAATCCCGTAAATCCCGGTTCCTACTGATAAATCCCGGGTTTAAGACAAAAACGGAGGCAAAACGGATATATCTATCATCAAAGTATTCATAGTTATATATATACCACTCAAAGCTTTATCGCATTAAAAATACCATCATCAATAGTTTTCTTAAAAGTGAAATGCATATTTTTCATGCATAGGTTTATCACCCCCAAAGTGTTGTAAGGGTAAATGTCCAACATTTGGCGTGTTAAATATGTAAAGACAGAAGAATTGTGTGGTATGTATGTAAATTTCCCAAATAAAAATAGAAGAAATTTTCTATATTTCCATTACTACATTAATCAAGTACAGAGATAGTCAATCGAAAGCGCTGCAGTTTCACGGACGATCGTTTATGATTATTAAATTTGTGACAGATTTTCCTTAATTTTTTCTTACATTTTTCCTGATAAATGAATAGTTTACTGTTTGACGGTTATATTATTTTATTAAATATTTAAAATTATATATTAAACATTGTGATAATATGTGTGGTAATGTAAATACGAAAGAAAGAATTTGTTTTTTCTTGCTTATGCTATAGGTTTTCGACGGTTTATCTTCGATTTTGCGATGGTTCCAAATTTATCTGTAGGCAACATCGACAGCCAGCCAATGATTTTTACCTACGCCTAACTGTCACATGATTGACGGCATATGGTGCATCAACAAAAATGACGGACGCGACACTTTTCTGACAGTTAACCTGTTAGTTATAAAAGACAGTGTATAAATGATGCTTAATCGACTATTTTACCTACGTCAAACAACCGACGGGTGAGACACTTTTCCGACAGTTAACCTGTAAGTTATAACTGACGGTTTTGTCTGCTTCAAAAAACTAACGGGTTCGACACTTTTCCGACGTGTATGCCATCACTATTATTGACGGAGGAACTGTCGGTTATACGAACCGACAATTACTAATGACTAGAATTTTCTCAAAAAAAGCTACGATATTAAAAACGTCGGTACATTTATACTGTCAGAATATCGATCGATTTTGAAATTACTGACAAACATTTATCTATGAGCTTAAAATTATCGGTAAACCGTCAGTAATATTAAAAACAATGATTTTTCTTATCATAATCGACAAATTGTGACTATCAGAAAAAACTTAAATTTCTGTAGTGTCCCTATTATCCCATAAGCTGCATATAATAATTAGTCTCTAACCTTTCATAGTCTAGGAGATGGATCTCCTTGATCTATTTATTCCTTCTAATGGACAAAAGAAATACATCTTGGTCTTGATAAACTATTTTTTAAGTAGATCAAATAATGGGTTTGTCAAAAATCACTACCAAGGTCATTCATAAGTTTAAATGGACCAACATTATTTGTACTTACATGCTACTCATGGTGATAATTATGAACAATGATACAACGTTTGTGGTCAAAAAGTAAAATAGAGATATCAAAGTCAAGTTCACCTCAGTACAACATCCAAAGGTTAACAAAAATGTGCATGGAATGAAAAAATTGATCCTAAACCTACTAAACAAAGTTGAAGGAGATAAATGTAAATGGGTTGAACTACTTTAGGCACTTAGAATTATTTCATCAATAGTAATCGATCATAGCCCTTTTATTCTTTTGTATGGAGTTGAAGCTATGTTACTATTGGAATATGATATACATTATCAAATAATACTTTCAGCTGCCAAATTAAAAAAAAAAAAACAAATTAGTGGAATGAGAAATGATTAATAATAAGGGTAGGAATGCCACACTAGATCTATTTGAATAAATGTGATTTCAATATTCAATTAAAACAGACAGAAGTGAAGTGAATGATTGACAAATACTAAAATTCAAAGGTGTGAGAGAAACAATTCAAGATTGGTGACCTCGTATTAAAAAAAGCGGATAAAGCCACTTGCAACATTGTACTTGGAAAGATCACAACATCATGGATTGTTCCTTGTATCGTTAAAAAAGCAAGTTGGACCTAGGGCATACAAACTACTTGTATATTCTAGAGAGGAGATCCTTAAAAGGTAGTACTAAAAAAACCTTAAACTCTTCTAACCCATTATTTAATTTTCTTAACCAATAAGGAAGCTCACATAAATGAGTCAACCTCAAATTTACTTTGCAACGAGAATTTAAATTTGCCTTTGAAAAAAAATCCTATTACTACACAAGTAGAAGAGTAGTTCTTAAAGCAAGATCAACATAAAGAAGATCTTTCGTTTAAAAATCTTTATCAGCAATTAAGAAGAAAATTTCCTAATGAATCCACAAAAAAATCAAAGAAAGATTACAACATCAGTTTGCCAAATTATTTGAAGAAGGAAAATATCACATATAGGATGATAACAAGACATCAATGACTAATAGCGATGTACCTAAAAAGTGAAAAAACTTACATATGGCACTCGTTCAGAAAATAAAATCTCAATCCGACCAACAGAAGTTACTGGTGGGCCCAATCATGATCTAACATTATCAATAAAGGCAACTAGAAGAGAATATGTGCTAATCTAAAAAATATCTAAAGTTAATCACCTAACTCAAAAGATCCACACACTTTCTCTTTTTTTCAATACCTGTGATTTTACTTTTTGGTAACATTATATGTTATTGTATTCTGCTAAAGAAGTTTGGAGTCTGTTGGTTTGATTACACTCTATATATAGTGGTATTGTCTTGTATCCTTTTGTGCAAGTTTGGAAAGTCTAGTTTCTAGAGTGTGCTTGGTGGAAACCTTGTTCTACAATTTGTAAGTTGTTTTTATAAATAAAGTTTTGTTCTGTATTATTATAATTGTTTTTTATATATCAATAATATGTAATGATGCTAAAAATTCTATCTAACGATATTTCTCATTGGTTTTATCAATGGTTGGTCTTGAAATTAGAAATGCATTTAATTATAGCAAGCATTTCTAATTTGATAGTAGAATTATTTGATAAAATACTTAAATGGATTAGACATGCAATCCCAAATAAAAAGCTTTATTAAATTGAATAAATAATGTTATTCTCTTTTCTACATTTGACCTTAAATTTGATTATTGGCAACTTCAAATAAAAGAGCAAGATCGTTATAAAATTGCTTTTACTGTCCCCTTCAAATATTATGAGCTGCGTGTAATGTCATTCGGACTTTAAAACACAACATTTGAATTTCAAAATATTATGTATGACATTTTTAGCTCTTATTCAGAATTTATTATTTTTTACATTGAAGATGTTTTAGTTTTCCTTAATACTATTAAGTAACATATTATTCTTTTTATATTATGATGACATAACATATTCATTATTTTAAAATGAATTGTCTATATTAAAGTGATTGTTTCTGACCCCGGTAAAAAATCATAATTGTGCTTCTGAATTTTTGTAATTTTGCAACTTCAAACTAATTTATATATGTTAAAGATCAACTTAAATTTGGATATGTATTAAAATAAACAGACCATTACCTAAACTTACTTTTAAAACTTTCATTAATGATTGAGCCCAATTTAGACATCTGTCATCTCTTAAACAAGCTAAGATAGAAACATTTAATCCTCGTAGAGTCAGAGGTTTAAACACTACTTGAATTAATCATATATGAAGATATTTGTAATCCTAAAATTAAGTGTTTAAATCTTCTTTAGACAATAACGGTATGACCTTTTCAGTTCCATCTCTAGTGACTGTTTGCTCTACAATTTTAATAGATAATTTTTCTTTAAAATCAAATGTTTCAATTTTATATAAGAAATTTTTTTCTATTTTAGGAGTTGTCCATTTACTAAGACCTTCTTCATTAAGAGGATATTCTCTACATTTTTTATGTTTTGATTTTTTTTTTATAGAATATGAGGCAGATAAAACCGAGTTAAAATGAGAACTAGATGCCATAAGAAAACATTAGAGACTCACATGTATAGACGTAAGATAAATTGAAATGAACACAAGAAATTATCTTAGGAGAAAATTAATAATAATATGAGTTGTACCAGATATTATTATACCAGACAGTTGACATATTAAAAAAAAACAAATTTTACAGACTTTGGCTGTTGGTAATACGTCCATATGTTAACCTTGTAAAGTACGGTTGTAGAAAATGGTCATCGTACGAGCAATGAGCCACAATCTCCAGCCTGTGCAAGCTTCCTTGTCTTTGGCTACGTAGCATGTAAGCGGCTCTCAAATATTACTGGTTATTAAACGCCTCCAGTCCTCAATGTATATGGACACTCCTGATGTATATGATTGATGATGAAGACATATTTCTAACTAATGAATTGTATGGTATCAAATATTTCTCTGATACTTGCTTGTACAAGTTTCGGACATTTCTCTGATAAAACAAAAGAAAATAAAATAAGAAAAGATAAAAAAAATACTACACGTGTCAGAACATCCTCGTTTCAAATTAGTGATATTAAAAATTTAAAAATATTATTTAAATATCAATGATATGTTTTTTTAGTTAATTAATTAATTAATTTATTTAAAGCTTATTCATTGTAGGGGTGTAAACGAGCCGATCACGAGCGAGCCATGCTTAGCTCGTGCTCGGCTCGTTTATATTTCGAGCTCAAAAAATGTGTTCGTGT